>OZ007496.1:14202157-14472157 GCA_963931805.1 Microdon myrmicae | reverse complement strand
CAATAATTCCAACGCCCTCAACAAGCGAACCACCCCGAACGCGGCAACACCAATCCGTACACGAGCCGGCCGTATATCGGACACAAACCCAAAATGTCTGTTCCGAACAACGTTCTATTTCGAAATTTCTCCGAAAGTCGAGGGGCGCGAAAAACAACAAGGAATACGATTTCTAGAACAGGCAAACAAACACTCCCAAAGGGGGACAACCACTCTACTCGCAGCTGCAAAACTGCAGACCGCGAGAAAGACCACACAACACAAATGACCACTACACCACACGAGAAGAGAGAGAGAGAGAGAAAGGTGGAAGAAAGGAAAACAATCGAACCACGAACTCAACGCGTACTCAATGAGGGAGGAAGACAAAATCAGAACTCCAAAAAAAAATCAATCAATATTACATTATTCTCATGAGAAAGAAAAGTAAGAAAAAAAAAGAAAATCTCCCATCAACATATGCGACTCGACGCAAACAATCAACAAACAAATTAGCACTAACTTAAAGCTAATATCAAAACATTTCTACTGCAATTTTAACACAATTCGCACTTAACATTAGAAATAAATAAATAAATAAAAATAATTAAAAAACAGTATGCATTAATTTACAAATATAAAGAACAAGAAGAAAAAAAAAAGGGAAAAAAAAAAAAAATTCATATATAAATTTCTTCGTTCCTCGTAAACAAGAAAGATTAAATAATCAAACCTGCCGTGGTCCCTCCGGTAGGTTTGTCCGCAGCGCCAGTGTAATGTAATGTACGAATTCTTTGGAGAACCGAGTCAGCTGTTATGGGATTGTTGTTATAGTTGTCATGTATATCATAACGTATGTTTTGTGCCAGTTGTTATATACAGAGGGTTGTGACACAATAATGCTGCACCAACTGTGTCATAAGAATTTACTGTAGGTACGTCAATTGGGAAAGTGCAGATGCGACAATAGTGATAGCTTCATTCTTTGGATGATGATGTATAGTTGAGCCACTGATTTTGTTGAACAACCGGCTAAGCAACTTATTATATGTAAATAAGTATTACAAATGAAAGAACGAGGTTAACTGTGCCAGGTATGAGTTGATGCATTATAAAACTGGTTTTAAGTTGAATTGAAGTGAGTTGGTTAAAGCTGATATAAAAGGCTGCGCCAGGTGTTGGGAAAATCCATTCAACGCCGATTTCGGGGGTTCATACCCCAGCAGTTGTGTGGCCTAGCAACAAGCGTAAGTGGCTCCCGGATTGCATACGCCGTAATTCCCCGGTGGCGGTTACTCGGTCAACGGTGCTTGATTTAGCAACTGGATGCAGCGTAACGGCCCGTTACGTGCAGTTGGCAGTCACCCTATTCGGTAACGGGGCGACCACGGTAAACCTCCTGGTCGAATTCTTGGAATCGCTTTGGCCTCGTTAATTACTTACTCGTCAATTATGGGGACTCCAACAAGGGGACACCTCCTCTTTCACTAGTGTGGGATGCGCCTCAATGCCCAGCAAAGATCACCAGAGAACCAAACGGTATATTCCTCCAACAAAAGAGTCTTGCAATTTTGCGTATTTATTTAATCACTTTAAATATTATTTTTAAACATTATTTTAAACTTTTAATCTTAAATAGAATTCAACGCATTTTCAACTAAAACGCAAAAACTTAAAGAAAAACATAACAAAAATAAATTAATTCGCTTCGTGGGACTGGGCTTAAAACCTTTTTGCTCCTTCCTCGAGGAGATCAGATCTTATTCTTTTTCCGTTGTCAAAACGTCAACAACGGAATTCCGAACAAAGGTTAACCCTCCATCTCTCTCGCTCTCCACTCACGTCCACTTCGAAAAACAAATTCGAACTCGAAGAACTGCACGATCCACACCCGAATCAGGGTGGGTTCAGAAACTCACTTCAGGATCGTGCAATCCTTCCACCACCTTACCATCATACTATGTTAAAACAAAGTATTAAATTCAATTATTGTTATTATTATTAAATGTAAATTTAAAATTAAAATTTAAAATTTAAAATTATTAAATGATGGTGGTGGCCGACGTACGTAACAATCTCCTCCAGCGGCGTTGTTTTACCGCTAGCGAAGTATATTGGATGCAGCAGCCTATCGTTTCCGTCCCGTTGCAAGAGGATGGCTCCGTATCCATACTTCGATGCGTCCGTAAGGAGTTCCGTCACAGCTCCTATTCGATACAAATTAAGCACAGGTTTTTGGCTACAGCCTCAGTATTTCGAAAGCTTCTTTTTCAGCGTCTCCAAAATTAATGTTGACATCTGCACGCAAAAGATTTAATAAAGGTCGCGCAATCCTTGAATAGTCAGGAATGAATTTCCTGAAGTATCCTGTCAGTCCCAAAAAGCGTGCACTTGTCGGATATTCTTAGGCTCGGAAAAGCGTCCAACCGCTTCAATTTTCCGCCTCTTCGGCCAGAGGGTTCCGTCTTCGAAAGCCCAAGATTTCAACATGTCCTGTAACACAATTAAAGTCCCTCCCGAATCATTAAGCTGATTTGTGTCCTTTTTGCCTAAGAAGCCGTTTCCCTAAATCTCACATATCACTTTCCTTACTTAAAACCATCAAAATCCATCATGCTGTTTAACAACAGTAAAACACGGATTGAACGCGCTGATTGTATATGGTGAAACAGTTTAATCCATCAACGAATTCGTTTTGCACATTCTAATGCAAACGTGGATCCCAAGACCATATTTCCCTTAAGAATTAAAAAGTAGTAGTAGTAGTAGTAATAGTAGTTTTATTTCTTATACGGTTTTACAACACAATTGACAAATATTATCGACTATAATAAAATATAAGAAAACTAGAAGGCATTCAATGTTTTTATACGATTAAAGTAACAAAACAGAGTTGAATGTCTCTTTACAATGGCAATTCAGTAAAATATCGGTTTTTTAAGGCAATCCGCTTGGCAATAGTTTCCATCCGGTGAAAAGTATGCATGAGTATACTTTTCAACCCTCTCCATTTCCCATTCTCGGAATGCACTGCGTAATTCAGCATTCCGAGAATTACCTAAGACTCAAAACGAGTCAAGCGCTTATCCTTCTGGTTTGGCTTTTCGTTACAAGCGAAACCAAATCCACCCCTAACCAGACTGCTTTCCTTTGCAAATTTCCCATTCTCGCTAGTTTCATTGACTGCTGAGTAAATTCGCGGGAGTTTACTCGCATTTAGTGGTGAGGAAATGGGAGAATAAGGATGAGTGGGCAATCGGGAATGGGCCATCGATATAAAAGGACGCGAATCAGCTTAAGGATTGGAAGGGCGTGTGGCGGCACGCGGGGGGGGGGGGTACTTTAATACTTGTTGGAAAGAACAATCAGATCCAGATCATCCATGCCGGTCCCGAATGGCCTCTCGAAGTACGGCAATTACATATAGTTGGAGAACTGTTGGTGAATTACACAGGCCAAGAGAGATACGCAGGAACACAAATTGTCCGCCTGGAACAATAAATGCGGTATATTTATTACTTTCGGCATCGACTGGCACATGAAAGAAGCCATTCTTCAATTCTTCGAATGTCCTGAAGATCTCCCCGTCTTGCTCTGTTTATCCACTTCATCATCATCATCATCATCATCGGCACTACAACCGGGACCGGTCTTGGCCTTATTTAGCAAGCCTTGAGGCTTTGTTACATTTTCCATAATGATTTGTTTTTTTCGGGCAAGGTCATTAGTCTTGCGCCAGAGGTTCCCCGATGGGGAATCGAACCACGGTCTCCCGTGTGACAGGCGGGTATACTAACCACTATACTATCGAGGAGCCTGTTTATCCACTTGGTCCTCGATTATCGGCAGGGGATATCTGTCTCGGAAAATTTTTTTATTCAGAAGTCGATACTCAACGCACAATCGGTGTGTTCCGTCTTTTTTCTTGACAACCACAATTGGGCTGGCATAGTCAGATGATTAAGGCCAAATGATGCCTTGGTTCTGCCATTCCGCTATTTGATTGCTGACTATGTGCCTTTTGTTGGTGGCAAGCCGCCTTGCCCTTTTGATATACTGGTTCATTGTCTTTTAATATGCGCGTCATACTCATTGTTGCCTCCAACGTCTTGCTAAGCCTGTAATTTTCTATTCTATTTATTGGCCTGTAGGAACCCGAAAGTTCATGACCTCACCGACTCGACTCCACCATTGTTCCCTGTCCTGTGCGCTCTCCTTCCACGTTCGACCATCCGATCCGATCTTGTCCTCCCATCTCCGTCGTGGCCGTCCTGTCGATCTCTTTCCCGTTGGTTTACCGTCAAGAATTCTTTGCACGGTCCTATAATTGCCCATTCGCGCCTCGTGTCCGGCCCATCTTAATCGTCGCTACCTGATTACTCTCATTATTGTAGGTTTGCAGTATAGGTCTTCCAATTCGTGGTAGTGGAGTTTCCTCCACTGTCCTGCTTCCTCGTCATATTTGCCGTCAAAGATACCCCCTAGAACTTTATTCTCGAACACGCGGAATTTGTTTTTTTTTCGTTTTGTGAGAGCCCATGTTTCGCATCCGTATAGAACAATCGGCATGATTATGGTTCTATAGACAGAGTGTAGTCTTTTGTTAATTTCCTTCGACATTTCGTTACTGTCCGTCAGTATTGTTCCCAGATATTTAAATTCTTTGACATTTTCAAATATCTTGTCCCTGACGTTTATATGTGTTCTCTGAGGTCCACCTGCTCTCGTCGTAATCATGTATTTCGTTTTGTCTTCGTTTATTTCTAGGCCCACCTCTTCTGCTGCTTGCATGATGATTTCACAGTTTTTACTTATAGTTTCAAGATTATCGCCCAGAACGGCGATGTCATCCGCATACGCGAGCCCTTGTGTGACCCCGTTCAGGGATGATCCGGTCGTGTTGTCGTCTTGTACCTTTTTGATAACATACTCGAGGACAAGGTTAAAAAGGCATGGTGAGAGGTCATCCCCTTGTTTTAGTCTGTCCCGGATTTCGAATGGTTCTGAGACGTGGTTTTCTATTCTAACTCGGCCTTTGTTGTCGTTCATCCAGATTTGAATGAGGACGGCATATTTTTTCGGGATTCCCAGCTCAACTACAATATGGTAGAGTCTTTGCCTTGCGACTGAGTCGTAGGCTTTTTTGAAGTCAACGAACGGTTGGTGAACCGTCTCTCCGTATTCCCACTTCTTTTCTAGAAGTTGCCTTATTGTGAACATTTGGTCGCTTGTTGACCGGTTCCTACGGAACCCGAATTGGTAGTCTCCCAATATCTCTTCTGCGTACGGTGTGATTCTCGCCAGTATGACATTTGTTAGTATTTTGTATGTGGTTAGAAGCAATGATAGTAGTTTTCGCAGTAAGATCTGTCACCTTTTTTGAAAATGGGGACGACTATTGAGGTTTTCCATTCTTCCGGAATGACTTCCTTATCCCATATTGTTTTATTCAGTTGGTGGATCTCTCGAGCGGTTCTCCTCCATGCTTCACTAGCTCTGCCGGTATGCAATCGACTCCGGGAGCCTTGTTGTTTTTCAATCGGTTTATTGCGTCTACAACTTCGTCGAAAGAGGGCTCTGGGATCTGAGGCTCGGTTGTATGTACGTCTGGTGCGTTTATTTGTGGTTGATTGGTGCCACATTGAGCAGATGTTCAAAGCACTGCTTCCATCTTGTCACGATATTTTTTGTTTCTGTCAACAGACAGCCGTTTGTGTCTCGCATTATTTTGGCTTTCCCTCGGTAGCCTTTTCAAATTGAATTTATGGCGGCATACATACCGCTGATATTCTCTGCTCTTGCATTTTCTAGGATTTTTTCGATCCGAGTTTTCTCCCATTCGCGTTTTTTGCGTTTGAAAAGTCTCATTGTCTCTTTCCGAATTGTCGCGTATCTTTCTGCGTTGACTTCGTTATATCTTCCTAAGTGGATCACTCTGAGGCGTTTACGTTCTTCGATCTTTGCTCTGCACTCATTGTCAAACCAAGGTTTGGACTTGATTGTTTTCTTAAATCCTAATACCTTTTGGGCTGTTTGTTTGATTGTGTCTCTGATCGATGCTCATTTAGTGCACAGATTATTGGTTTACTCTTCCTCACTGTTCCCATTCTCTAGGATGCTAAATCTATTCGTTAGTGCCTCTTGATATTCAGCCCTTTTGCGTAGGTCTTTTAGTTTAACAATGTCGAACTTTTTGCTCGTCTCCCGTGACTGCCCTTGTGAGTTTGCTGCGAGCTGACTTCTAATTTTGCCCATCACTAGAAGTTGATCGGAGTCGCAATGACAATGTCTATGAGGAAGTTGTTTATTTGGTTACGCGTTACGCAATCGGGTGATATCCATGTGGCGTTATGGATTTCCTTGTGCTTGAACATCATGCTTGTCACTAACACATCTTTTGACGCTGCGAACGTGATAATTCGAATTCCATTATCATTTGAAACGTCGTGTAGACTTTCTTTACCTATAGTTGGTTGGAAGATGTCTTCCTTTCCAATTTTCGCATTGAGGTCCCCGAGGAGGATTTTAACATCGAATGATGGGATCCCTCAAATACTTCCTCTAGGGTCTCGTAGAACGTGTCCTTCGTTTCTTCGTCGGTAGATTCTGTTGGGGCGTGTACGTTTATAAATCCACAATTGTACCATGGTCCCTGTATTTTTAGCACCGACATTCGGTCATTAATAAATTGCACATCTTTTACATGGGGCACAATCTTGTTGCTTATGATGAAGCCAGTTCCGAGGTTATGTCTATCGGTACCTCCACACACCAGTGTAAACCCGTTGGTTTCGATTACTTGATGTGGGAGTCGAACTTCCTGAAGCGCGACGATGTCCATTTTATATTGTTTCGCGTTTTCTACGACCGTCTGTATCGCGCCTGGTTTATATAACGTTCGAACATTCCACGTCCCGACGCGTATATGCCGTGGCTTTGTTCTCTCGTCTCTTGCTTTGGGTTTCTTATATGACGTTTCATCCTTTTTATTAATTGCGTTTGCTGACGACTGTTTCGCAAGGTTATGCTACGTAGAAAAGCACTGCATGCGAGTTTGATTGCATAATAATTTGTTAGGGACACCCTCGATAAGATAATCTATCATATCTTCATGATTGATCGGCACACGGTTACGCATCACAACCTTATCGTGTGCGTATTTTCCGAAGGTGTCGTTCTATATTCGTGCTTCAAATTTTTTGCGTAAGTCAATCCTGGTTGTTCAAGTTGTATTTCTACTTCTTCGGTGTCTATACTTTTTTATGTAATGCAAAAAGAATTGTTTTATTCCTTTAAATATCGATGCGGAGTGGGGGTAGAGAAATAAATAAAGTAGGTCTGAAGAATTTGAAGATTATTTACGCCGGGGAACACATGACTGGATAGAACATTCCACGCTCCTATACTACCACTGAACAACTTCTTGTCAAAGCTACAATATTGAGCTCTAAATTGTACACTAGTGTGTACTATCTCCTATAATACCGATAGTTTATCATGTGGTTGTGTTTTTTAAAACTACGCTAGCAATACAGGATCACCATTGTATTGAGAACTAGTTTACCCCGCACTTTTCATACCTTTTTTCAACCATTCAAGTACGATATACTCTGACTTAGATGCCTGTAAGTTTAATGTATTAGGTATAAATAGTTAATTTTTGGAATCCCTTTATAGCCGACCTTATTAAAGCAGTTTCTTATCAAGCAAATCCCTAAGCTTCAGACCGTACTTATCGTAAAATAATACCATAAACACATTAAGTTTTTAAACTCTACCAAAAAAAAAATCCTTGAAAGCATTGTGTCAAAAAACCTTATCAAACTTCTGACTTGTTATTAAAGAAATAAAAAAATTGATTTATCTGGCACTTCAAAAGAGCAATAGGATTCACCGACTATTTAGCTGTATAAAAAATGATAATCGCGGCCTAATGCTAACAGTCAACTTTTTAAGACCGTGGATCCAATTGAACAATGACCTGCCCTCGATGCCTTCGTTTAGTGTCAGTTCATAAATTTTATGTTGGGTGTCATAAAATAGAGAGGAAACAATGGTCGATAGAAGAGGACTAGATGAGATCTTTCCGCGCTAGCAGGTGGAAGGAATTAATAATAAAATTAATGAAGTGTCTGGTTTGTATATCCCATTGTCTGTCATAACGAGGGCTACCCGATTTTTATTGCAGAAAATAAAAAATAAAGCATCTAAAAGAAACAAGAAATTTGGACCCACGGTTATCCTGGCACACTTCTGTAGTCCCATTTGATATCACTATGTCAGGATTGTTATTGTCCAGTGTCCATGCTCAGGCGTCAAGTCCGCAACATTTAATAACCCATGTTGTGTGCCTATCTATTATAAATCTCTTTTATAAGATTGAAATATACTGGACCTCACCAGTCAACTCACATGCAACAAGGAATTTCATAAAATGTCACGTATGTATATTTAAAACAAACCAATGCCACCGGGCACTATACTACAACTGAGAGCCCTTTAGAAACCAACAAGCTTGTCACCTTGTCAATGAATGAAAAACACAAAAATAAAAATGGCGGAAAAGCACATTAAACTTTGACCAGAAGGATCAATACAATCCAGTTCTTTCCAAAATCATCAAGCGACAAGAGAAAAGGTAGGAGTATACCCACTGGTAGTCGATGGTTTATAAAAAGAGAAATTAAATACCAGAGGACATAAAAATAAAGAAGGATAAATGGTGGGCCATAAAAAATTAATAGTCCATCGACAGTGCTAAATCATTTTAATGGTGAATCCTTGTACATGGATATGGCAATTTCATTTTTCTCTGCACTATGTTTCCGCTTCGTTTAGCGAAGGCTCGGCCAGACTTACGTGTGTCGCTACTGGTTGACGGAGGACTTGCGGTTTTTTGGATGTCCTTTTTGACCACCCCACTCTTGTCCCTATAACTCCTTTCGGGTTATTTGGGTAATGGTGATTCTGTTTCCGTTTTTAGTTTTGGGAGCAATGTAAAATAAAAGGATAGGTGTAACCCGTAAATGTAACCCTTGCAAACGGATGCGGATAAATAAAAATTGCAGTAATGTCGATGTTTATTTAATAGTTTTTTGGCTTCTCTTTTTGTGAAACGAACCTGCAATTGGGGTATTTTTATCCTATATGAACATTGCCTTTTGTGGGGTCATTTTTTTCTTGTTTCTTTTTTGTAAGAATGTGATGTTCGACGTTAAAAGAACTTTCGGTGGTTTATGGAACATGTTTCCAAGTGATGGAGTCTGTTTACAAATGACACGAAAAAATTGCGTATTTAAAAGAGCTGAAATAAGTTCTTGCTAACTAAAACAAATCCACAATGGTATATATTTCTTTAATTCTGTTCTGAAGCTTGTATTTTTTCCTGGAGTCATGTGATTGCTGGGCGTAAGTTTCTAGTGCACTAAACAATTCTTTAGTAAATGAGATCATCATATTTCAAACTCGGGTAGGGCGTATTACGGGCTCATGCAATAAATCATCTTTTCTACACCCCATTGGGTTCCGATTAAGTTCTGGCTCGTATATCGCCCGATAAATTATCTCACTTAAAAAGAAAAATTAGTCACAAATAAATCAACTATATTATTATATACCATATACACTCACTGCTTGTTAGACATAAAATTTAACGTTCAGTTAATTTTTTTTTTTAGTAACTTGTTAGCATTAAATGTCCATGGTTGTTGTCCACGCCGTTTACGGCTCTCTCCTCAAGGGGTAATATCATCTTGTGTTCATCAAATTTTACGTGATTTTCTAAAACGAATCACAACGATAGAAAACAGGTAGAGATATGAGGTTTCGTACATATATATATATACTACTACTATTTATTGGCCTGTAGGAACCCGAAAGTTCATGACCTCACCGACTCGACTCCGCCATTGTACCCTTTCCCGTGCGCTCCCCGTGTATATATATATATATATATATATATATATATATATATATATATATATATATATATATATATATATATATATATATATATATTTATATATATGTATATATATATATTCATACATATGTATATATATATATATATATTTATATATATATATATGTATATATTATATTCATATATATATATATATATATATATATATATATACATATATATATATATATATATACATACATATGTATATATATATATATATATTTATATATATATATATATATATGTATATATTATATTCATATATATATATATATATATATATATATATATATATATATATTCATACATATATATTCGTGCAAAAATGGAGTTCAACTCCCATATTTGGTCAGGCGCTCGACAGGATGCAAAAGCGAGCAGTGAAACTCATTCGGGACTCAGCCGTAAGTCGATCAATTCCGTCGTTAGAGCACAGGCGCAACGTATCATGCCTATCTCTTTTCTATAGGTATTATCGTTGCTCAACTGAACTTGCTGAATGTGTTCCGCCCGTTCAGACATTTTCCCGCGATACCCGTCAATCTGTGAATGCGCATCAGTTCACGTTGAAAGTGAACTTCAGGCGCACAAATAAGTATAGAGAGTCATTCTTTAGCCGAACCACACAAATGTGGAATGTTCTGCCTGATCATGTGTTTCCTGGCCGTTGTGATGTCCAGACATTCAAGACCAACATACATCGACACCTCCTTTCTTTATCCACTTCCTCTCCATCGGCTCGCACTGTGCTCTGACATTTAAGAATACTTCAAAATCCACTTTTGTGCGCGCGTTAGTGTAAAAAAAAAATTTAAGTACTAATCTTTAACTACAAAAAAAAAACATGTTTTATTTTAATTTTAAGATACAAACTGGCGGTATAGCAGCGCATGCAAGGAAAAAACAAATTTCGGACGGCCGTGATGCGCGTGTTAAGTGTGTCAGTGACATCATAAACAAAGATGATGTACAAGAGGTCATTGATACACTCAAACTGAAAAACCCTATCCGATTATAAACTCAAATAACCCCCAGAACGATAATGCAATTAATTGCACATTTCATCGCAATCTGTGAACCACATAAAGCAATTAATTGCATATTCCAAAACAATTGCCCAATAATGCAAAAGCAATAATTGCATAGTCCGGAACGATTAACAAATCACGGAAAAGCAATTAGTTGCATACGAAACACTAAAGAAATAATTGGGTCGATTCATAATTGCGGATATTGAACTGTGCTGGAAATCGAGGAAGAAATATCGGCTGACGCCGCAGTACAAAGCAATTGCGAATTGAAGGTAAAATACGGAAATTAGATCACTGCGAAATGGAATTGCATTATCGTCATCGGGAGGTGTTGACCGCGAGGTGACGAGTTTTGATTAGGAACAAGTTAGCGGGAGTCTGTCGTTAGTCAGGAAGTCTGGTGCATGAATGGTGGTGAATCGATAAGAGAAAATATTTTGGAGGTTGTTTGGAGAGGTGTTTTGTGAGCGATCGGTGGAAGTATCTGAGAAGTAAAGAGTTCGGTAGTGTCGATGAGTCTAGAAAAGTTAATTTGTAATACAGAAAAGAAGAAGTGTCTAGTTAATATGAACAATAGTAATTAAAGTGAAAAAACAATATTGAATGTATGTAAGTAGCGGTAAGAAACACTGTGAACCCTGGCAAAAGAAAAGTACTGTCACATAGAGCAAAGTTGAAGTGTAAAGAATAAAGAGAAGTTAGTGAAGAGATAATAAAGATAAGAAGAAGTGCCTACTTAATTCTAACAATAATAATTGAAGTGAATAGACAAGATTGAATGTATGTAACTAGTGTTGAGAGACACTGTAAACCCTAGATGAAGAAAAATACTGTCACATAGAGCTATATTAAAGTGTAAAGAATAAAGAGAAATTAGTGAAGAGATAATAAAGATAAGGAGGAATGTCTAATCAATATTAACAATAACAATTGAAGTGAATAAACAAGATTGAATATATGTAACTAGCGGTAGAAAACACTGTTAAAGTTAAAGTTAAAGTGTAAAGAATAAAAAGTAAGCGATGAAGAGATAATAAAGATAAGAAGAGTGACCGTTTATGTAATTGCTTCATTTTATTGCTGAGAGTGCTCTAGTGCGAAGTAAGAACTCCCAAAAACCTTAACTCGCGCACCGCTACAGGTCACAATTTTTTATCTAGAACAAAAAGCCAAAAATTTTCTTAAAACATAGTCGAATATCGAATGAACATCATAGGATTTTTTGGAAGAATTGATTTAATAAAGAATTGTGATAATTTAAAGTTTTTTTCTAGTTTTTTCGAAAAAAATTGGCCAAAAATAGCTTATCTATAAAAATCAAATTATCAAAAGGATTAAAGATGTGGTTAAAATTTCAAGTCAATCGGATAAAAATTGAGGGAGCCACTGCTACACCCAGTTTGAAAAACATGAAACCGAGATATTTGAAGTCAAAGTTTTGTGTGGTTTTGTAGTTTTAACTGTAGTAGTAGTTTTAATGGATGTTTTCGTTACGAACTAGCCCAAAGAAAAAAACAAATTGACATTAGGCATTAACACGTTTTAATTTGTTGCTTTATTGGACAATATTGCCTTCGATTGATTCTGAACATAGGAACAATAAAAGGAACATTTTTAAATACCGCCATTATCCAGTTTAGACAGTTTAGTTCAATTGATTTTCAGCTGTTACAGCACCGGGGGTTAATTGCCAGGGAACTGTTGCTACCACGACACCGAGGAGAAGATTGTTCGGTTGGCAACGGTTCCAACAGCAACGTCACTTCACTGTTTTCCCCGTTGCCTGGGAATGCGCTCCGGATTTCCTCCAATGGATGATTGGGATGCAAAGCTCAGCTCCGACCGCAACCTGGCCAGAGCCAGTTTTCTATTGCATGCCTTTGGGCGCTGTGAAACGAACGCGCCTTCAATAAGTATGATATGTTAATTTTATTGATTGTGTTGTTGCCCTGCTTTCTGTTTGCTGAGCCTTAAGATTCGGGTAGGAGAGACATCTATTAGTCAAAATTAAAATCTGGAAACTAAAATGTGATGGAATAAATCATATAAAGAATAATAAAGACTCTGCCCATTCGCAAAACCGCTAATTTTGCTCCACGATTATGCTTAGAACAACGACTTTTTGACCCACTTACAAGTTTCTTCCGCTCATAATCGACTTTTTTTATTATTCTTGGATACTTTAAAGAGTGTTTAAGCCAATAAAAAACAGGGGTAAGTCTGCTAACACTTGTTTTTCGTTAGATGCCTAATTCTGAATGGTGAATCTGTGGGGGTTCTCTAAATACATGGAGAACCAACCCACTGTTTCCAGTATAATTTCGACCGCCAACAGCGTGTCAAACCAACGCTAATTTCTCCTACTTACCTATTCACCTGAAAAGCATGTTGCAATAACGGACGCATAGCTGAATTCATTATTCTATGCAAGTAATGCATAATTGAATTTCTGCCGTACGGCAACTCCAGTCCTCTAACCATGAGATTTCCACCGGAAATTCCAATTCATGTGGTTAGCAACAACAAGTCGAATCAAACGACGCTGTTGCATAATCATGCAACGACTTGGGTAATTATCGAAGTCCATGACATGTTTCCCACGTTAATATTACCCTAGCCAAAGTAGCGGCACTTCGCCTTTCCCCAGACACTCTATCCGCTGGGGATCAATGATCTCTCTTTGCAGGTGAATAGCACCAGCTAAATTTTCCTATCCTCCACAGTTCTGTCTCCCTACAGGTCAATGCACGCTGAGGTCACCACATTCGCCGAATTGGGTCAGTGGGCTACCCTCAAAGTTGCATTGATTCATGCACACACAACCAAACCCACCCCGAGATCATAGTACTTGGTGTTTCTGTTCTCTCATTATCTCATGTTCGTCGACCATCGAATTAACCAAAGTGTTCGTCACATTTCGACGGGCGTGGCACATGAGAGAGCAGAAACGTTAAGATGATCTCTATTGGTTGTCCAGTGTGCAAAATTGAATTACCCATCTTCATCCCTAATTCAAGTGAGTCGTTATTCAACTACCGTAGCGTGTGCACCAGCGTTTAATGCTCGAGTCAGAACCTAAGAGAAGTGTTGTCAGACGAACCTAGTGTTCCGTTATTCAATTGAGAAAGAGAAACGCGTTGCCTTTCAAAATAGACGGTTTGCAATTACATATTTGCCACGCACTGAAGGATAAATAAAGAACAAATTTAAAAGTGTAAATTCGAAATAAAAAGAACAAATAATACAAAGTTAAACACGGAACAACTCAGTGCGTTTTCATTAATTCAATTTTCCTCTTGGTGAACATTAATCCACTTTCCTCTGTGATCAAGTTTTGAGTACGTAAGTGTTGGCGGGTGAAGTGAATCCATGTCCGTGTCAGGCATACATACTTCAACATCCCCACAAATCCACTTCCTCGCAGAAAGCTTATCAAGTCATCCCTAAACTTCAGTGGAGCTTGCACTGAATCCACACCACATTGTCCACATAGAACTCGTTCCGACCTACTGGTGCCGCAGCCAAAAACTTCTCACCATCATCTTTTGCCAATTTGAGAAGCGTTTTTATTGCAAGATGCGGAGCACAGGCTGTTCCGCTGCTGATGGTCAATAGCTGAAAGTCGCATATGTCATTTGTGGTTGGATTCCGCTCCACTATTCTCTGAAGGTCACAAACCCCTTGATCGACTCGAATTTGACGAAACATTTTCTCAATGTCTTTGTTGAAAACCATTGGATGTATCCGCCACCGTGTGACAATCATTTGGGTTGCGTTTCAGGTTAGCACTCACGTGCAAACAGTCATTCAACGATGCTCCATTTGGGACTAGACTGCACGCATAGCATACTACGCGAAACTTGTTCGTATGGGCTTCCTTGGCAGCAACCGCATGATGTGGCAAGTACACCTTGGGGTGAGATGCCTTCTCAGTCCTCGCTTACATCGGAACTTCCATGTGTCCTAAACTGAGGTAGTCAACCAAGAATTTTTGGCAGTGATCTCACAGACCACGATCTACCTCAAACCGTCGTTCAGTGTGAGACAATCGGCGAACAGCAGTTTCGTGAAAAATCTGGACTCCGAAGCGTTTGTTTCCGAGGGACTCTAACCTCGTACCGCCCGTTATCTTACAATTTGCAGGAAGCGTAGACAAATGCTTCACACTCTCTTCCATCCATTGAAAGTGATGAAACATCTTTTACGGAATTGTTCGATATGTTCCGCCCAACATACCCCACACCGGAAAGAAATAACGACGTTTGTCGTTTTCGATTTTTTTATTTTTTTCCTTATATATATTTTTTTGTTTTCTTAACTAAACCCGCGACTCTTTTACCGCACTCGCTTTGGTTCGCGCTCGAGTCACCTTTTCTTCTTTTTTACTTCGTCGCTTGGAGGTCTTAGTCTCCTTGAGATTAATATCGTACTAAATAATATATCTCGCGACGGCACCGAAAAAAGATTCGTCAAGTTGTTCTCTCTTTGCCCTCGTTCGACCTTTGTCTATTTCCTCCGTACCTGATGACCTTTTCTACCTCGGCGGTATCTTTTTTTTTGCTTTTCCTGGTGCTTAATTACCCAGGGTATATTACTTGGCCGTGTGGCGTTTTAGTAATTTTTGCCGCGTTGGTTAATGGGTTTTTCAGCAAATGCATTTCCAACAAGTTCGTTTCAGAAAAATGTGATTTTTCAGTCATTGTGTAGGCACAAGGAGTTTGGTGAAATATGTAACCCGCGTGTAAGAGAGCACATGCGGTTGAGGACGAACGTATGCCTGGGCGAACTAAGGGATTTACCTTACAATGTTTTGTGGGGTTCGTAGAACCGCCACACGTCTCCTTAAACATCTTCCAAAGACCAAAAGCGTCGAAGTTCTTCCACCAAACCTGAACAGGAGCACGACCCCAGTCTTCCCGAAGTTAGGTTTACTGTGTTCACACATTTAAGACGTGTACCCAGTTCTGCCGTAGAAGTCCCACTTAAAATCCACCCCAAAGTTCCGTTCTAGGCCAATGGGGTTCCCAGGTGACCCCGTTTAATGCCGTCGATGACAATTTGACAGAAGATGTGCGCTCCTAATAAAGTACCAATGCGGCCGGCTTTATTATAGTGCGGGTCAGCGAGTTGTAAGCCATTCCAGATGGTCCCATGTAAGTGATCGAAACTCGTGGCATGGTTAACAACTAACGTCTGAGTTGAGTGTACGCAATCCATATTGTAACGTGACGAGATGGAGATGTCCACAAGACTCCAAATCCTGCCTCGGTGAAAAGATGCCAGCCCACTAACCTTGAGACTAACTCTTACCTTTGTGATGCCCAACCTTTGAACAGCGCCTTCCGATATGAAGTTATCTTGTGAGCCTTAGTCGAGCAACGACCTTAATTCAAGGTGTGTTCCGTCCGAACATTGCACCAGCACCCATGCTGTTGCCAAAAGAACTTGGAACGTGGAAAGTGGCTCCCATTGCATGTTGCGAGTTGATGTTGCTGGTCTGATTTGAGGTCCCTGTTGATGATGATGACGATGAAGTCCATGATGATGGCGACTCCAAAGATCGATGCGTTATTGTGTGATGCTCGCTGTTACTTTGCTTGCATCGTCTGAACAGTTTTTCGCGGAATGATCTGCTCTGAGGCAGTTGAAGCACAAGTGTTCCTTTTGAACATGCTCCCGTCGTTCTCTAGATGATGGTTTTCGAAATAAAGGGCAATACGTTATTATGAGCTTGTCGTGCACAGTAAGCACTTTTTGGAAATCTCAAGATTATGCTTCTAAGACGTGAGGATGACCACTGTACTTGACCGAATACAATTCCGTACCCATTGAAACCAAGTACGCAATCTCTTCTCCAGAAATTCAATCAACTTCGAACCCTTCAGCATCGAGGTTTCCACACCAATCGACAATTCCCAATCTTTGTAGGTTATGAGATAGAGTTTGGAGGTAAAATTATCCAATCATCCCACTTGTTAACTGGTCTGCCCGCATCCTTCAAAGTGTCGAGTATGTCCCATGTAGTATCCAGTAAATTTTTGTGACATTTCTAACAAATATACACATAATGTACAAGCAAATAGTGAAGAACACCGAATAGAAATTCGAATAAGAAAATGCAGCAGACGTATACTAAGCAATAACATAGCAATTCCACATCAGTTGAATGTACTTGAGTTTAGAAATCGAATACGTACATGCGGCAGTGGCCTGGTGTGTTGAGCATTGGTTCAATTTTTAGTGAATCTAACCGTCATAGCGTCAGTTCGAATGACTCGTTCTTCACTATCGTCGCAAACGCTATATGTGTGTCTTCGCCGATTCTTCTTCTTCTCCTTTCGATACTGAGAGCGTCATGAACTTCCTGAGGTATGTCATGATGACAATTCGCTCATTCCCGTAGCGACCCTTCAACATTTTCCACGCGACGTCATAATTTGCTTCCTCAAGAGCAATGTTCTTTAATAAGAATGCAGCCTCATCCGTTAGATACCCCCTAGAAGGGACAGATTGTCCACCTTTGAAATCAGTGCCGTATGAACAATGCTTATGGACAGATCGACATTCACGACAAATTATCCCCCGAAAACGTGGGAAAGTTGATCTTTAGAAGTTGACAGGGCATAACTTTTTAATGTCGGTTGGGTCGAATGTAGCGCCCTCTCTTCAAGCTGGTCTATTGATTTTTCTTTTGTGTTTGATCTACCGAAAAATGGATCAGGCGGGAAAAAGGAAGGATCCTTTTTTCTGCCGGAGGAAACAAAGATTTCGATCCAAAGAAAAAAATGAGAAAACCACTAGAGATAGCTGGTTTTCAAGATGTTGGCCGAGACGGTCAGACACGGAGTTGGTTTTTGAATCTCGACCGGGACGGTGAGTAAAGGAGTTCTGGGTTTGGTGTGAGAACAAGTGGAGATACCTAGCAACAGAGTGAATGAACTAAAGTATACGTGACAGTTAAGTAAGATTAACTAAAACAAAGTTAATGAACATAAGTTGGAATAAACTAAAGTGTGTGTAACAATGACTTAAGATCAACTGAAACAAAGTTGAGGAAAATAAGTTTGAATGAACTAAAGTATATGTGATAAGCAAATAAGTTTAACTAAAACAAAGTTAAGGAACATAAGCTTGAATAAACTAAAGTGTGTGTGACTAGTAATTAAGATCGAAAAAATAATGTTACGAAAGAAAACTATGTGTTTAATTTCAAGGGGTATCCAACGTGTGTGTGGTGTTTAAAGTGAGCAAATATAAAAATATAACAAGATCAATCTTTGTTCTGATGTATCCGTTTGTCCAACTTGCGTTGACGCCTCTATTGAATTGATCTGGAAATTGATTATCAGGTCCAGTATGTTGCTCTGCTTTTTCCACAGCTCCTTCATCATGAAAACTGGATTTTTTTTCTTTTTTTTCGAAATTAAAGAGTATAACAATTTAGCACCGCAAGTAAACCGCTAATAAACACACTCCTGTAAGAACACTGAGTATTCGATCTGGTTCAAAGGACCGAAAATAATGTTCGAGTAATTGAACTAGACTTATAGTTTACCTTAACCGAATACTTATGCACAATTTGATTCAAATCTTGACTTGACAAGAAACCTATTTCAAACCAAACCAAACCCGTACTGGATACTAGCAATCCGTGGCGTTTCTAGCAGATACACATACGACTAATAGTCAAGAACAACAACAGCTAAAACAAAGACAAGTCTAACAATCAAAGGACATCCATTAACGCCACCATAGCCACACATACATAGTATTTCCATCTCAGTTGAGTGTATTTGAGTTTAGAAACTAAGTTCCCACACACGACAGTGGCCTGATACGTTAAGCTTTGGTTCTATCTTTTAGTAATTCTAACCGTGACAGCGTAGGTTCGAATCACACGCTGTTCACTATCGTCCCAAACGCTATAAATCTTCAGTGTTCAAAATTCAACCGTTGTTTGTTTTTGTTATTGCCGAGCTTAAGCTCCCGATGGGCAGTAGATCAAAAGCTTATTACCACAAAGGTAAACAATTACTGTGTTGAATAGATTATGGTACACCATACAATGAAATTTTGGTACACACTTAATATGAAGTGTATTTGATTTGAATGCGAAAATGTTAGTATCATTGATATATTATTGAATTGAAAGTGAATGATTCAATATACAAATGCTTGTTAATGTTTGCTAATGACTGAAACCCATAATAAAATACTAATTCACAATTGTCCTTCGCAGGTGATCTTCAAATCGAAAACAGTCGCGAAGAGGATCAAGGAAAGTACGAATGTGTCGCTGAAAACTCCGTTGGCACGGAGCACTCCAAAGCAACACATTTATATGTAAAAGTTCGACGTGTCCCGCCTACATTCTCCCGCCCACCAGAGGAACTAAACGAAGTGACATTGGGTGACAATTTGAATTTATCCTGTATAGCCGTCGGATCACCAATGCCTCATGTTAAGTGGATGAAAGGTTTGTTTTCATATTTACTTGCTGTGCGTAGCCCATTCTTAAATTATACAATTTCCATACAGGCGCTCAGGATTTAACACCAGAAAATGAAATTCCCATCGGTAGGAATGTCCTTCAGTTAACGGACATACAACAAAGTGCAAATTATACATGTATAGCCGCCTCATCGTTGGGACAAATCGAAGCTGTAGCTGTTGTTAAAGTGCACTGTGAGAAAATAACAAATGCTTGACTCCATGAAAAGGACTCCCTCTAAATTTATACATTTTATTTGTTTTATTTTATTTTTATAGCCCTTCCAGTTGCACCAACCGACGTTAAAATATCTGAAATTACGGCAACATCTGTTCGTCTCGAATGGTCCTATAAAGGACCAGATCAACTCCAATATTACGTTCTACAGTACAAACCGAAAAATGTTGATCAGGTACGTGGGTCCAGTGATAATCAGAGCAGAAAAAAATATATAAAAAATTTACATAACATTTCACAGAAAAATGGAATGGGGAAAGACAAAAGGAAGCACTGCACAGTGACCAACAAAGCGACATTTCATGTGTTTCTCTTTTGTGTTCCTTCTTGGGAGGATAGTTCCATAATTTCCAAGGCATTATTGTTCTTAGTACACTGACATGATATCGGGGTATATGGTATTTGTCGCAAAATTCTCATTGAAACTGCGTGTTTTCAACTATGAAAAACTCAAGTTATAATCCTACACATGTGCGTATTTTTTCAATTCATTTTTAAGGAAGGGGAGCTGTTTATTTTTCTATTGGTATCAGGGAATTCCATGTATATGAAAGAAATTCGGAGCACTTCCTAGAATAAAGACCCAAGTTTGCTCTAACTTAAATTTCGGGATGTCAAGAAAGTAATTTCCGCATGCATCATTTTGACATCCTTCTATGAAATACTTCAATGTCTCCCCGATTTGAAAAACTTTAAATGAAAACGACGTAAACATTTGTGGTAAAAGAACTAAATCCATTTGAATATACTTACGGTTAGTTTAGTGGGGCTACCACCCCATTTACTAGCTTAATTCAAGCAACATAATTACATCAAAAGTATATATAAGTTGCAAACTAGAGAGCTTACGAACTATCTTAACCGAACGTAACCAGGACGAATTAAGACGTCAGGAGAGGGGGTGGGGGATGGGGCGGGTTATAGTAACGTGTAGAAGCGCTGCTTAAGATTGGTGGTGAGAATGGCTTAGGAGGCGGTGTTTGAAAGTATGGGTAGAGAGGTCGACGTCGAACAAGTTGGAATTGGAGTTGACATTTCTCAGCATCCGCGGAAGAGGTTCGTTGAGACCATAAGAGCCCCCCCTCCCCGGATATATAAGTTACAAACTAGAGAGCTTAAAAACTATCCTATATCTTAACTAAGCTTAACCTAAGGTAACCAGTGTAGTGCTCTGAAAAGCCCTGCCATCTCCTTCCCCCACTCATATATCCAAATCCCTATACCCAAACTCATATTTGCAAAATCCAACCCGATCCAACCAAATTCGCGATAAACGAATCAAATATTCGTTTATCACTCTTACATCCAATTCCCTATAATTATCAAACAAAATCAAACGCATGGCAACTTGAACCAGGAGTTCAATTACCATCCGTAAACAAAACCCGAATCCCAATGCATATTTTCATATTCAAACAAACCCATATTAAAAGATATTCATCTCCTTCCCATACACACAATTCTAAAATCTTTATCTCCATCTCGATTGTAGCCAGATATGTACATTTTAAAAATAGATATCCCATTCCTTTTCTCCAGTTTTTCACATACAAATCTCAATGAAGATTTGTTTAAAGGGCGATGAATTTTGTATTCGAGGATCAGTCTCGATTGGCGTCCAATGTGGTAGGACGCCAATAAACAAAATTAAAATAAATTGATAAACTAAAACCAAAAAGATAAAGTATTTGAGTTTGTAATGAAACCTGGCTGATTTTCGGGCCTCTTTTATAAACGATCGTTCGCTACTCTTCCCTCAGGTGTGAGGAAGCATGGTGGCGATCGCAACGAGCCTTCTCAGGAGCGGTTTTGAGAGATCCCTCGTCCTTTTAAGGACAAGGAGACACGCTCCCTGAGTGAAAGACGACAGCACCAGGGCAAATTAAAAAGGCAGGAGAAGGCGGGGATGTGTGCAGAGGAATTAAGTTAAACAGGTAGGCGCAGTCGACCGAGCCGGAGAGGAACCGATCATCATCATCATCGGCACAACATGGGCACAACATCGGCCGTATTTAACAAATCTCTCCACCGGTCCCAATTTGGAGCCGATGTCATCCAGTTTGGGACTCCCAAGCTCTGGGCGTCATGGTCTACATCATACCTCCATCGCGGGGAAAGGCTGCCGCGCTGTCTCCTTCCATACATCCTGTGGCGGTTCCGCCAAACCCCACGGTTCGCTTACCTGAAAAACCCCCATAACTTCGACCCAACTTATAAGTTTCGCTAATGCAAGCGCATTAGCACCTTAAGTGCTTTACGCATCTAGGTTATCAAATTCATAATCTAAAAGTCCCTGTAAAAGAAAACTTACCTTTCATGCATCTCTTCGCATACAATTCCCCGTAAGATTTCTTTTCTACCTTTTCAGGAATCCCAAAACCTATTCGGTACCTTCGGTTGCCAGGCAAATTCCAACTTTCCCACACCTGCACCGCAATCTCCACCCGGTATAAACATTTCCTACTGCAAGGACATTAATGCTTTCAATGCATTACCTGGAAATGCCTGCAAAGAATTTTTCCTACAAGGGCATTCATACATGTATCAATGCGTCTTTGCATAAGCGACCAAAAACCGAATTTCCAATAAGTTGATTTTCACACTAGAGTTCGACACTTGCGTCGCCATAGATACCATGTACCATTGACACAGGTGGTATATACAAACTGTCATTGTGTACAATGTATCTATTATTCGGTGTACAACTTTGCTTCCGCCGTTTTTTTTTTCCGAAATTCGAGGCTTTATTGTAAAAAACTGGTTATACATTTATGATTCAAAGTATTGTCCATCGCTGGCCACTACTTTCTCCCATCTTTCGGGCAGCATACGAATCCCGCGTTGAAAAAACTGGTCATCTTTTGAATCGATCCACGAATCGATCCAATTTTTTACTTCTTCATGAGACCGGAAGTGCTGGTCAGCCAGGCCGTGTGCCATAGATTGAAACAAGTGATTGTCCGAGGGAGCAACGCCTGGAGAATACGGCGGGTGGGGTAGGACTTCCCATTTCAAAGTTTCCAAGTATGTCTTGACCACTTTCGCAACATGGGGTCGAGCATTGTCATGCTGTAAAATCACTGTATCATGTCTCTTGTTGTATTGCGGCCGTTTGTCTTTCAATGCTCGGCTCAAACGCATTAATTGCGTTCGATAATGATCGCCTGTGATTGTTTCAGTCGGTTTTAACAACTCATAATACACTACGCCGAGCCGGTCCCACCAAATACTGAGCATGACCTTGGAACCGTGGATATTCGGTTTGGCCGTCGACGTGGAAGCATGGCCGGGATATCCCCATGATTTTCTGCGCTTGGGATTATCGTAATGAACCCATTTTTCGCCCCCAGTCACGATGCGATGCAGAAATCCCTTCCGTCTTTGCCTTGCAAGCAGCTGTCCACAAACACACAAACGCCGTTCAACATCTCTCGGCTTCAACTCGTACGACAGCCAATTTCCTTGTTTCTGAATCATTCCCGTGACTTTCAGGCGTTTTGAAATGGCTTGTTGCGTCACTCCCAATGATCCTGCCAATTCTTGTTGCGTTTGACACGAGTCTTGATCAAGTAATGCCTCCAATTCTGCATCTTCGAAAACCTTCTCTCTTCCACCGCCACGCTGGTCTTCGACGTTAAAATCGCCGTTCTTGAAGCGTTGAAACCACTCTCGGCACGTTCTTTCACTAATAGCGGCCTCACCATAGGTATTTGAGAGCATTCGATGAGCCTCAGCCGCAGATTTCTTCATATTAAAGCAGAAAATTAAAACCCCCCGCAAATTACGAGAATTTGGCTCGTAAGCTGACATTTTTAATCGAGAAAAACTTTATGATGCAGACACAAATCGACTAATATTTCGATGGCGTTATGTTTACAAATACCTAAGCTTATTGTATGACATCTATGATCTATTTATTTCAACCACCACTTACCGCTACAGCCATCTATTGCAAAACGGCAGAAGCAATGTTGTACACCTAATATAACCATCTAATCTGCCTTGCAATGACTTGCAATGACTTGCAACTTTCGATTCAGCTGCAAGTACTTCTCTCGGGAATATTTCTTTGTTTGAATCTTCAATTGGATTGGATTCAATAGCATAAACATATGCAAACAAAAGAATCCGATTCTCCCAGTCGGCAGAGATACGATGTACTATCTCCATTATTTCAATCCCTTCTAGCATCTAATGAGTGGCTGCTATTTAGACAGCTGACCCTCATTACCGAAGGATGCCTTAGGTCGTTTTCCCTTTGTTCTTTTTCCGTCGTTGTAGGTTCCGTTTATCCTTGACTAAACGCATCGATAAACACGGTGATGTGTACTAACACACACATACACGACCGCGTCCCAGACATCGCCTTCCATTGGTCACTGGTCAAAGGTAATTTCATTTCCTTTTCACCACACCACCAAAAACTCACCCCAAACGATTGAATATCGTGGAGTCCTTTACCATCCGCTGACCACGCTGGTCGCACGCTCCCGCTCTTCGCCGGTGCACGCGGAGATGCGTTAAATTCGGAGTCGCGAGTATCTGAGCGTGTAGTCATTTTTTTTTGTGTCGCGTGTTAAAAAATACAATCGCTCGCATTATCACCTGTACTATAATTAAACAATCTCGCGGCAGTGATATAAAATGAATAATAAATGTCTAGACATAATCCGAACAATATTGTGTGTTTTATTTCAGCGGTTTTGTTTCCTTGCTGTGTCGCAGTGTTCTGGGTGTTTATCTCTCACCCTTTGCCTGGTTGTGAACGAACGAGGCGGCGTTCGTTCATTTATTTATGATTGACTTTCGGTTCGTTGTTTTACGCGGCGAACAATTTATGATGGAGGAGGAAGTGAACGGAGTGTCCGTGTTAGGCACAATACTTCCTCCCCACAATCCTGCCACAAAAGTATTTCAGGGCAGGCTCCCCTTCGGTTATTCAAGCCAAGTGTCCCGGCCACCGGAGTCTACCGAGCTTGATTTTTCTTACAACATTAGCTTCAAAGTAGATCGCGTACAACTCATGGTTGTAGTGTCTCTGGAATCGTCATCCCACACATACGGGGGCCAACAATTCCCCTTAAGACCTTCCTCTCGAACGCGGCTAAGAGTTCAGAGTGCCTTTGATTGAGCACTCAGGTCTCGGATCCATACATGAGTACTGGTAAGACCATGGTCTTGTACAGTAGTAGCTAGGATGTTCTGGATAAATTTCGGGATTTAAAGAGCCTTGATAGACCATAGTAGACTTTGTTGGATTTGATCAGCCGTTCGCGTATTTCTTCTTCCATATTGTTATCGGCTGATACTATTGACCCAAGGTAGTTAAAGGATTCCACTACTTCAAATTCGTGCTCTACTACCCTGATAGTTTGACCAACGTTAGATCTTCTCTTCGCTGAAGTTGCCACCATGTACTTCGTTTTCCCCTCATTAATGTGCAGTCTCAGTTTTTGTGCTGCCTGCGCGATCTGGGTGAAGGAGTCCTGTACAGTCGATTCGGTTCAACCGATGATGTCGCTGTCATCTGCATAGGCAAGTATCTTGCTGGACTGGGTGACGATAGTCCCTCTAGTTGTAACGCCAGAGTCCCGGATTGATTTCTCCAACGCCAGGTTGAAGAGGAGGCAGGCCAGACCGTCCCCTTGTCGGAGTCCATTAAAGATGTTTATTGGTTTGGACAGCAATCTCGCTACTTTTACTTGACTAGTTACGTTGGTCATGGTCAACCTACATAGTGGTATCAATTTGTTTGGAATGCCGAATTCTCTTATGGCATTATATAGTTCTACCCTCGCTATGTTGTCGTAGGCGGCCTTAAAGCTTATAAATATATGATATAATAGAATCTTAAATTCCAGACATTTTTCCATCGTGAATCTTTGATTAATCGCTGATTTGCGTGGGATGAAGCCGCACTGATATTGAACAATAGTGACTTTAGCGTATGGGGTTGTCCGATCTTGTACGATAGAGGAGAGTATATTATAGGTGGTATTCAACAACGTTATACCCGAATAGTTGCTGTACAGTTTGATATCTCCCTTCTTATGTCTGGGGTAAATTATTCCAATCCAAGACGCCAATCTTCCGGCATCTCCTCTTGCTCCCATACGTGCACCACGATCTCATGAATTACGTGATGTAACCCTTGTTTGATCAGCTCAGCTGGTATGCCATCAACTTTGGGGGCTTTATTTGATTTGAGCTGTGTTTTGGCTTTTACTGTTTCCTGAATGCTTGGTGGCGGCAGCATTTGGTCTTGATTTTGCATTGGTGGAGCCTCCAATTCTTCTGTGAGCTGACCACTTAGCAATTCATTGAAGTACACTTCCCATCGCTCCTTAATGCCTTCAGGATCGGTGATCAGTTTACCCTCTTTATCCTTGCAGTAAGTGCAGCGTGGTGTGTACCGCGTCATACTGCGGATTATTTGGTAGAACTTCCGCGGCTGGTGCGGACCTCTCTCTTTACTTTTCTCTATTGCACAGACTAGATTCTTTTCCCAGGCACTTTTCTCTTATCTGTGAAGTCTTTTTTCAAATCTTCTGAACTCTTTGTATTTATCCTCGATTGCCCGGTATGCAGCATTCTTACGTTCACTCGCTAGTTTGCTCTCATCATCAAACCAGTCGCTCCGATCTCTACGAATAGTGCCTAAGATGGAGTTGGCAGTACTAATGACAGTATTCTTAAGGCGTGTCCTTTTCTCTTATACTCCCGGCATTCTGGCCGCAGGACTTTCCCTCCCTCCGTCGAGCTCTTCGAGAGGAACCGAAGAATGAGCATTATGACTGCCACGACCCTGCGCTTCTCAAGGGTTCTGAGCTTGATTAATTTGAGGTGGTTAATGTACGGGGCAAGCATTAAGGGGCCGTTTTAGCCCTCAGAGAGCGAACCGAAGGAAGCGACGTTGGATACTTTCGATTCTACAGATATGGATTTTGTAATAAGGAGACCATACCTGGCTAGCATATTCAAGCAGCGGACAGGCGAGGGTAAGGTAAAGGGATTGAGTAACGTAAGGGTCGGAGAATTCTTTAGACCATCGTTTCACGAATCCGAGGGCAGAATTAGGTTTCCGGATCGTCTCATCAATGTGAGAGGGGAAATTAAGCTGCCTGTCGCAAAGGATCCCAAGATCTCGAATAAATTGTACAATGGTCAAGCGTTCTTTATGAAGGGTAAAGGAACGTGAGAATGAGTGAATAGGCTTACGGGAAAAGGTTATAGATTACTATTGTGCGCTGTTAAGTACGAAGCAACTTTTGTCACACCAAGTCGAGAAGCTGTCAAGGTCTGATTGCAGCAATGCAGAATCAAGAGGTGACTCGATATTCTTGTGTATCGTGGTGTCCTCGCCGTATAGGGACGTGCTAGATATCGTAATGACCTTATCAATTAGTGGCAAGTATAAATAGAAGAGGGCCCAGGTGGCTACCTTGGGGGACACCAGAGGCGGCAAGGAAGGGGTTGGATATCATGGACATAAACCGACCGGAATAAAGTCTATCATTTAGATAGAAAGAAATCCATTTCAGCAACCCAGAGTCGAAGCGGGGGGCAACAAATTTGAAGATGATTAGATTGTGGGAGATTTTGTCGAATGCTTTACTGAGGTCGGTCGACACCATATCAACCTCGTTACCGTCCTATATTACTGAGGGTGTGAAAGAAGTGGACTCAACGAGGTTGATTGTAGCTGATCGGCCATTAAGTAAACCACATTGCCTTGGTGAAATAAAATCTTTACGACGAAAACTAAGAGATTCGTATAGAATGCTTTCAAGAATCTTAGGTAAGTGGGACAGTTTGGCGATGGGACGGTAATTCGCGACACCGTTTTTGGGACTCTTCTTGTGGATGGGGGTGATGAAGGAGGTTTTCCAACTGTTGGGGAATACGCCTTGAGAGAGTGAGAGATTGAAGATCAGTGAGATGGGAGCAGAGAAAATGGATGAGCATGTCTTAAGGAGGATTGCAGGGATTACGTCAGAGCCCGGTGTAAACTCGTCTTTGAGTTGCAGTACCTTGGATTCAATTACGGTCGGATCAAAGGAGTTGTGGAGAGGGGGCCCGGGGGAAAAGTTAGGTAGATAGTTGAAGTATGACGGGTCAGGAACAAAGGAATTATAGCGTTTGGGATGATAGTGAATAACGTGTGATTCGAACTGACGCTCTGACAGTTAGAATCACCAAAAATTGAACCAAAGCGCAACCCATCAGCCCACCGCCGTGTGTACGAATCGGATTTCTAAACCCAAGTACATTCGACTGATGTGGATTTGTTATGTTATCACTATGGTATACGGCTCTGATGCAATTTCTTATTCGATTTTCGTTCGGTGTTCTTCACTATTTGCTTGTGTTTTGTATGTGTATCCGTTAGAGACGCCACAGGGTCATTAGTGAATGACTGATTGAAGTGAGTGACGAAGAAATTCGCAATAGTAACAGGATCAGATGCGTATGAGAGTTTAAGGTAAGCGTATAGAGTAACCGTCGGATCTACGTTTATGATTGACGAAGGAGGTTTTGGGGTCATTTTTGAGATTGCTCTGAGTTTTGATAATATAGTTGCGATAAAGGGCGTTGAAAAGTTCCGTGAATTTGAGTTAACAGCCAAGAAAGTTGGAGTAGTCTGGTATAGTTCTGTTCCGAGAGCAGGTGGAACCAAAACATTTTCCTTTTATTACGCAGGGAGCGAAGCTTGTGATTGTATCATGAGGGGGACGAGGTTGATGTTCTTTGTCTAGGGTAGGGAACGAACGGGGAAATAGAGTAAAGGATTTCGGTAATAACTCGGTGATGGCATCTTCAACGGATAGGTGATCGTAGTTGAACGTAAGGCGGCCTAGGTAGTCGTTGATGAGGCGAAAATTAGTTTTATGGAAATCGTAGGCGTAGGTGTTGGGGGGGGGCGCAGGTGGTGGCGAGTGGGTTGGAAGAAGGTCACGAGAAGAGGGGAGTGGGTGTGGTCTATAGATGTAAAAACGAATGGGCTGGGTGAGACTGCTGTGTTGATAAGGTCTGTTGTAGGAGAGATTGGGGTTTAGGGACGAAAAAATTTGTTGTATTGAAGACGGCCTTACTACGTTGAAGATGTGATAACGTTCTGGAGTGAACGAAGTGGCCGAAAGCTTTTAGGTCATTATGAGGGAATAACTTGAAAATTGCGTGTAATTTTACGAATGATTTGTGGAGACTAGGGACGTCAGTGGGTTAACCTTCCTGCTGAAGAGAGAGTTTGACATTAGTTTAAGTTTTCCTTTCATAGCAGACAGAATCTGATTTGTCGTGGAGGTACGCTAGAAAGAGACGAATGTTTTCATATGTCTTTCGGTCTCTAAGTTTGGACAGTGCGCAGCAGCAATCAGATGCTTGGAAGGTAAGCTGTGTGATTTTTACTGCTGGAGGGAAGACGGGGTCAAAAACATTGAGAACAAGGTGTGCGGCCGGCGGGGGGGGGGGTTCAAGGGGGCGGAACGCAATAAGTGGCTAGAAATAAATGTTGCGGGGGATAGTTGGGTAGAGGTGGGTGAGTCAAAGGACTTGGGAAATGACTGGTGTGATGGGTTTATAGAATGGGCTTTGATGAAATTGGGATATATTTTTGATGTTATTGTGGAGAAGGGTGGTATGGGATGAGCAGGGAGTTACATCAGCGTATCATAATGCGAACTAAAGATGAACGATCAATCGCATCAGAGTCAATAAATCCGTTTGTACAAGACTTCAAGCATATCATGGGGCGCCTGCAGCAGAGGCAATGACGAATAGCAGTGCGCGCATGATTGTTTAGTTCAATCCCCCCGTAACTTAACAATGGCATTATAGTTAATATTATATATTGGGTTGTACCACATGAAATGTCCAAATTTATAGTAAACATTTAAAACCAATATTATTTTTCCCTAAATGTTTATTCAATCAAAATAGGATCCGTTGGCATCTATGACATTCTTCCAAGGCGATACAAGGTTAAATATTCCTTTTTCGGAAAAAATGGTAGCCCGTTGGTGAAATGTCAGGAGCGTACGGTGGATGCGGAAGAATTTCAAATCCCAACTGCAACAGTTTTTGCACCGTTACTTGTGAGGTATGGGGTCTAGCATTGTCATGCAAAAGGATCGGGCCATGCCTATTGACAAACGCAGGTTGCTTCCCATCCAATTTGGCATGCAATATGTCGATTTCCTCAGAATATTTGATAGCATTTATCGTTTCTCTTGGTTGAAGAAATGAAAAGTGGATTGGTCTTTTCCATGACCACCAAATTGTCACCATAACCCTTTTTGGGTGAAGAACGGGCGCAGGGGTGTGTTTTGGTTTTTTACCTACATCCAACCACTGCCCAGGTATTTTACGGGTTATCATACCGAATCCACTTTTCATCACAGGTGACTATCCAGTGCAAAGGCCGGTCAGTTTGGTTTCTTAATCTAAGCCATCTGCTGATTTTCAGGCGCCGCAGTGTTTGGGACTCGTTCAGTACATGGGGTGTACCCACTTGTCGAGTTTCTTTACCTTTCCTATGAGATAAAGACTTATTGTCATTGGGAATACTCCCATCCTTTGTGAAATCTCTCGCACCGAGATCGTATCCACTGTTGCTCTTAAAACATCTTTGTCAACTAACGTTTCTGGCTTCCCACGTGGTTCATTTCCGAGGCTGAAATCTCCTGAACATAACTTCCCAAACCAACGTCGTATAGTGCATTCGTTTACCGCTACATCCTCAAATTCGTCATTAATGTTTTTCATCGCCAATGACGCATTATGTCCCATTTTAAATTCATAAAGGAAGAGGGTTCGAATTTGAACTGCCGACATGCATGGTGAACAATTCCTAGAAAAAAAAAAAAACTGTACTTGCGCACAAGAAGAAAGTTGGTGCGATGTCTCGACAGGGATCGCTTTTCCAGAGAAATTTCAAGGAACGTCTTTGAGCCGCACTAAAATCCAGCTCATATAGATGGACGGGCGACTGCCACAGTGAATGCTAACGACCTGACCAAGTGGATGCCCGCATCGTGCTGTAACCAGGACAATCTGATCTCCTCGAGGCACGTTTCATCCATGTTCATACTGACATAGTGGGATTGTAACACCGTCGAAACGATGTACGTACTTCCTAACAATGACCGACCGTTTAACGCGGTGGGTAGAAGTAATACCTTTTCGAACAGTGACAGTAGAAAGTATTGTAAAGCATTCGGGGCGACCTGGGGTCACCCACTTCGATATCTCAACAACTATCATTGCAGAGGGAGGTCCACAATTCGAGGCAGTGATTCTTGATATAAATGTATAATTAATGGATTTTTCCCCAAACTAAAATAATGTGTGTGGTATTTGACTAACCATATTATTTGAGGGATGAAGCTATACCATGAAATATATACAAAGGGGGTTAGGATACGCACGCCTGGTATGCTCTCATTTATATTGCCAAGAACGTTGTGACTGAAGTTTCTGTTTGTAACTTGTTTTAATAAATGAGAAATCTAGTCCAGTACGTTATTTTAAATTGAATCTTTGACCATAAGTGTTGCCTAATCGTATCAACATTGATATCTTCTTTCATCCTCTGCGCGCTGTGCTTTGACAGTGAACGTACTGCAAAACGCCTTTGTGCCCCCATTTTATGGAAAAAATAATATAATATTATCCATTATATATAAATATATATATATATATATATATATATATATATATATATATATATATATATATTTATATATTGTAGCGAGCTTAAGGTTCGCTGGATTAATTGTTTTTAATAAATAAGAACCGTTAAATCGATTTGAATTTATGTAACACTTTATTAGTCCGTTAATAACAACCGTTACTTACCGTACACTTAACGATTTCTTGACTTATCGCTTCCGTAATTATCGCGTCTTTGACTGCTTAATTCTTACTTCTTACTTCTTACTTATCGCTTGCTTCACTTTCTACTTCTTACTCATCTCCATGATCTGTGTGCGACGTATTTATACCGTTTCCTCATTCTAATTCAGCGTTTCGTTTCCGTCCGTTCCATAGCCTTGAATGTTCTACTGTTCATAGTCTCCAGTTTTCCAGTACTTTCTAGAATAGTCTAGTACCTTGTTTCGGACTTTCTCGAATATTCTAGTACTGATTGCCATATGCGTCACACTACCCTCCGCCTAGATTCCGAACTAGGTTCACTGGTCCTCTGGGCTAACCAAAGTTGCCAGTCGGTCACGATGTACCACTTTCATCTTGGCGTTCGGTGATGGAAGTTCTTGACCTTCTTCCAAATTTTCTACTGCTCTCCTCTTCGCGTCAGCTCTAGCCTGTCGCCATTCTTTCTTTTCCTGACGACGGAATTCCTCTTGCATTTTAGGGATCTCATGCGAATAGTATAAGAGAAAATGCATGTGCACACCCTTAAGCTCTTCTGGAGTTTGCACATCACGTAAGCGATCTAGATCTTCATCTTTAATTACACGCATATCATCTGGTATTGGAGCATCTGTCGATTTCATAACCGTATCCAACTGGTAGTTCCGCATCTTTTCAAATAACTGGAGCGGTTTGTTCTTTGGAGCTGACAGTAAACACCAGCGTGTGTCGTAGTAATAGACTTTCCATAGATCGTCGCACGTTAATGCTGGTTTCACGTGTTCTTCTCTATAGAACGCCATGAACCGCACCTCTAGCTGTTGATTACGCCTACAATCTAGGGCTTGCTTGATCTTTCCGCCCGTATGTGGTGGCTTTCAATAGCGGTCTCGACCTCCAACATCCGTTGATCTCTCTTGTTTGGAAACAGTTGATTTACAAAACGCCTGTTTGTAAATCCATTCAGCTTCATCTTGTAGTTCATTGGGTCCCTCTGGAACAGGCGTAACCGGAACTTCGCACAATTGCATTCGCTCAGGAATATCCGTTTTACGGATTTCATTGTCCAAATCCGTAAAGTTAGCCCTTTTCAATTCACTAGGTTCGTATTCGGGTTCATATCCGTCCTCGTCATAACTAGTGAAATCCTCATAGTCGAAATCTACACTGAAACTGTCCTGGCCTTCTTGCAATGACGCGTCAGTGACTAGAAGTCGTCTTTTCTTCTTCTTCTCAGCAATTGGCTTTCCTTCGTCGTCTACAATAAAATCCTCAGCATCAGACTCCGATTCCTCATCATCATTGAAATGTTTAGCCGCCTCAGTTTCCCTCTGACTACGTTCAGAGCGGCGTTCAACATCGTCTTCGTCGTCGAATAGCTGTTCGGCTATAGCCTCACGTGCTGAACCTTCAACGACGTGCTGTTCCTCTCCATCACTTTCTTCGTCCTGTGTACGACGCAGACGCTTGGGACGCTTTCTGCGTTCGACTTTCAAACCAAAATTCTTTCAATAAGGTCACAGTCGTGGTCTTCCAGTCGGTCGTCAAACTCGTCATCATCATTGTAAATCCGTTTCGGGGAACGGCCTTACGCATCAGTGTCTTCACCATCACTGCCGTCCTCTTCAATCGAGTTATCATCGATGAGATCCTTCAGTTCTTCACGTAACACATCATCGTCATCTTCCTCCTCTTCCTCACTGCTGTCGACCATAGCTTTGCTCTTCTTGAGTTTCTTCCTTTCATGTGGCTCCAATTCCTCCTCATCCTCAGATTCTTCCGCTTCCGAGTCCCAGAATTCTTTCATACACTGCCTTTAGGCATCCAATTTTGCCTTAAACTCTGCAGCTCGCGCGTCCAATTTTGCATTAACGTCTGCAGCTCGCGCATCCAATTTTGGATTAACCTCTGCAGCTCGCGCATCTAATTTTGCCTTAAACTCTGCAGCTCGCGCGTCCAATTTTGCCATCATCATCCTGAACATCTCCGAAATGTCCAGCGGTGGCGAACTCTTCTCCGTCACATTGGCACCATCTTGACTCGCTGTTTCTTCTCCATCCGGACAGTCTGGCCCACTCGTAAAAACATATGTGTCGACATCGATAGCCTCTTCCTCCATTGCTGCTTGCAGACGCTGTCGAAGAATTTGCTTCTGTCCTCTGCTATTCAGATTCCGGTCCTCAAGTTCCTTCTTCAACTCAGGAACGCGAAGATCCCCCAAATGTCGATCTGACATTGCCACAACACACATTCACAGACTTATTTAGTTCACCGTTCACCGTTAAATCGATTTGAATTAATATAACACTTTATTAGTCCATTAATAACAACCGTTACTTTTACCGTACACTTAACGATTTCTTGACTTGTCGTTTCCGTAACTATCGCGTCTTTGACTGCTTACTTCTTACTTCTTACTTTTTACTTACTGCTTACATCACTTTCTACTTCTTACTTCTTACTTTTTACTTACTGCTTACTTCACTTTCTGGTTCTTACTCATCTCCATGATCTGTGTGCGACGTATTTATACCGTTTCCTCATTCTGATTCAGCGTTTCGTTTCCATCCGTTCCATAGCCTTGAATGTTCTACTGTTCATAGTCTCCAGGTTTCCAGTACTTTCTAGTATATTCTAGTACTTTGTTTCGGACTTTCTCGAATATTCTAGTACTGATTGTCATATGCTCCTCGATAATATAGTGGTTAGTATACCCGCCTGTCACCCGGGAGACCGGGGTTCGATTCCCCGTCGGGGAGCCCCTGGCCCAAGACTAATGACCTTGCCCAGACAAAATAAATCATTATGGAAAATTTAACAAGCCCCAGGACTTGCTAAATAAAGCCAAGACCGGTTCCCGATTGTAGTGCCGATGATGACGATCATGATGATTGTCATATGCGTCACAATATATATATATATATGTATAGATATATATATATATATATATATATATATATATATATATATATATATATATATATATATATATATATATATATATATATATATATTTAGAAAAATGTGAAATGACTTGTTACTGTTCTGTCTTTGCTAATTTTTTAAAGTACATAGATAATTGAAAGTTAAAAAAGAAAACGAATGCTTTTATATATTAATAATTATAATGGCTAACATTATAAACAACTTATGGACAAATAAAGTCAAATTAAAAATCAAACGATTCTACATAATGAATTATTTATTATTTTATATTTTAGGAATTCAGCGAGACTAGCGGAATCATAACAATGTTTTACGTTGTTCAACAATTAAGTCCCTACACGGAATATGAATTTTACATAACCGGCGTAAATAACATCGGTCGAGGACTTCCTTCAGCTCCTGCGATTTGTACCACGGGTGAGACTGGTAAGTAGCGCTATTTTTCTGAAACTTGTACTTTAACTTACTAACAACTAATTAACAACTGAATTCTTTATTTTTTTTTCTTGCTGCCTTGGATATACCCTTCCGCGAAAAATAGATAACATCCCCAAACATTTTTTTCTCTTCTACCAAATTAGTGCTTTAAGTCATGTTCGTCGTTGTTCACTTTTTATCGTTGGAACAACCGACTGTGTTTAATTAACCAAATACTATTTTCATTTCCTATGAACATAAATCTACAATATTAGAGAATTCACCTTGCACATTCGTTGCTTAACGTTTAAATTAATTTTGTTTACTCGTATTTTTGTATTAAAAACCGGGCGATCCAAAATCAGATTACATCTCTTTTAAATTGAAACTCATGTAAAGAATAATATATCAACCTAACCTGCCAGTAGACAAATTGCCAGCGACAGAATTAACGACGCACATGACTTTTGAGAACATCGCTGCCAAGACATTAAACCACATTAACAAATTTCAATTGACGTCCCTTTCTCTTGTTTTCTTCTATTTGCTCTTTCCCTTTCGCATGCATAACATTTCAGGTGACTTCACATTTGGCGGTGCAAGTAAGTATCTTAAAAGTATCTTTTAAAAATAAGGCAGAAAAAATAACAAAGTACTAATACATGATGAATCAAATTTATACAAGGAATTCGTGAACGTTTCTAGCACGTCCTGTGTTCCTTCGTTCGAATTCTTGTCTACGTGACAACTTCTCGGTTATTTACAAAACGTGGGTATGTGATATGCACCTACCACCTCCATTCAGTACAGACATCTATATCCTCTAGATCCTGTGGGCAGGATGTGTTTAACCAATGCTTGTTTCGTGGGGGGGAAAGTATCCAGCATTTCGCTGCAAAATCGAAAACGATAAGGATAATTGGCTCAATAAAAGTTTTCAAGCAGACCTTACGCATAACAATACGGGAATAAGAGCCACAGACATTTTGGTAAAGAAAAGGACACATTTCTGGTAACTGTACGTCCTCTGTACTAGCACGTTCATAGTCAGCTGGGGGCCAGTGATTCACCCATTTCTACTTTGATTATATTTACTACAGGATGCAGGCTAAGTCTCTACATCGATAGATCCGTGCATCAGAAGCAATTGTGGTTTTTTTTTAGTCCTTTTGTTGTTGTGCCTTTAAATTCGGCACATTTGAACCGAATTGAATGGTCTCTATCCTGACGCATAGATACGAAACACAACTGTAAAATGATCGTTAGATCGTTGACTGGATATGAGACCACGCTTTGTTGGGATATTCGTTTTTAACATAAGCTTAAGGACTATCCTCTGGCAAGAAATGCTCTTTGCGATTCTCTAAATGTTGCTGATTGTTGGGAATGTTGCTTTTACCTTGAAGCACGTGCTCTTTTGCGCGAATATTGAAGCAAAAGGGTTTTTATTGACGACTCTGAACAGCTATGAACGACTGGATTGCTGTTGCCTTAGCAAATATTTTATGCGATGAATAAGTAAGGAAAAAAAATTGTGGATACGATGTTTAGAAATACATTTTTAGGTTTACATCCCGACATCGAGGATAAAGATGATTTTTTATTACCGAGTTTTTGATACCATGTCCTGGGAGATTTGTTGTTATTTTAAAACCTTTTTTTAGTGTAATATGATTTATAGGGTTTGTACTTGGCGTTAAAAGATGATGTCGTCGGTCGCGGTTTTAACTTTTTTGTTGTTCTGGTACTTAATGATCGTCACGAGGTTTGAAATGTAATTCTTGATGTTGCGGAAAAGTTTTTGTTACGATTTTCCCCCTTCTTCTCGTCTGTATCCTCTTCTTCCTCCCTATCATTTTTTCTTCTCCTCTTGCTATTTTTTATCATCTTTGGTCACATTATATCGTAGCATTTATCGGTATCAATTGATATCGGCTAACGGCAGAATGGTCCAGGCAACATACACCACCCTTAAGTGCTATAAAAAGATTGGTACAAAGATCAAACTTCTGTGCCATAAGCGGCTGGTTAGATTTTCTAATATAAAAGACAGCTAGTATTTGTGTATGCCCCCGCTTGGTAAAAACCTTGACATGGTGCGGGGGCTTAAACAATGATGAATCACTCAGGCTATGCTGCCGGAAGCATACGCTTCCAGTAGGGCCACCCATGTCAGACGGGCTAGCGAGGAGTTACACACAAAGATCTACCACCCCTAATCCAGGGTGTTACGCGTCATTGGGGGGTTTGCAGCCAGGGGTATACCGGCTGTATTATAGCGGCGTCTCTCTGACACCGGGTCGAATCAGAGCAGTAAGCAGACCTTACCATATCAAAGAGGGGCTCTGATATGGCGGACTCTTTAAAACCCCAAGACTCGTGGGATCAAAAATGAACAATCAATATACAAAAAACGATCTCACGAAAATCCCGGTAGGCGTAGGTGTGATGAGCCGACACTACCATAATGGAACAAATCATCAAGAAAACACCGACTCGGCAAAAAGAAGACGTTGGGAAAACTGGAAAAAGGGGATATACCCGTCGGCACGTGGAATGTTCGAACGTTACATAAACCAGGCGCGATACAGACGGTCGTAGAAAACGCAAAACAATATAAAATAGACATCGTCGCGCTTCAGGAAGTCCGGTTCCCACATCAAGTAATCGAAACCAACGGGTTTGCAGTGGCGTGTAGATACACATAACCTCGGGACTGGCTTCATCATAAGCAAGAAGATTACGCCCCATGTAAAAGACGTGCATTTTACTAATGACCGAATGTCGATGTCAAACATACAGGGACCATGGTACAATTATGTATTTATAAACGTACACGCCCCAACAGAATCCACCGACGAAGAAACGTAGGACACGTCCTACGAGACCCTAGAGGAAGTATTTGATGGGATCTCATCATCCGATGTTAAAATCCTCCTCGGGGACCTCAATGCGAAAATTGGAAAGGAAGACATCTTCCAACCAACTTTAGGTAAAAAAACCTACACGACGTTTCAAATGATAATGGCATTCGAATTATTACGTTCGCAGCGTCCAAAGATCTGGGTGTGAAAAGCACGATGTTCAAGCACAAGCAAATCCGTAAAGCCGCATGGATATCACCCGACGGCGTAACGCGTAACCAAATAGACCACTTCCTCATAGACATTGTCATTGCGACTCCGATCACCTTCTTGTCATGGGCAAAATTAGAAGTCGGCCCGCAGCAAACCCACATGGACAGTCACGGGAGACGAACAAAAAGTTCAACATTGATAAACTAAAAGACCTACGCAAAACGGCTGAATATCAAGACGAACTAAGGAATAGTCTTAGCATCCTAGAGAATGGGAGCAGTGAGGAAGAGTAAACCAATAATCTGGGCACTAAATGGGCACCGATCAGAGACACAATCAAACAAACAGACCAAAAGGTGTTAGGATTTACGAAAACAATTTAGCCCACACCTTGGTTTGACGATGAGTGCAGTGCGAAGATCGAACAACGTAATCGCCTCAGAGTGCTCTACTTACAAAGATATGATGAAGTCGACGCAGAAAGATACGCGACAATTCGGAAAGAGACAACGAGACTTTTTAAACGTAAAAAACGCGTATGGGAGAAGACTCGGGTCGAAAAAATCCTAGAAAATGCCAGAGCAAAAAATATCAGAGGTATGTATGCCGGCAAAAATTCAATTAGAAATGGCTACCAAGGGACTTCTCGCGGGAGAGGCGAACCTATAGCGCCGAGTGGGCGCCCCGAGACGCCATCAAATAACTGTCTGGTGACTAAAACAAAAAATATCGTGACAAGATGGATGCAGTACTTTGAAAACCTGCTCAATGTGCGCACCCATCAACCACAAATAAACGCACCAGACGTATATACAGCCGAGCCTCAGATACCAGAGCCCTCTTTCACCGAAGGTGTAGACGAAGAATTTACCTATTCCCAAGACAGTAAAAAACGTCCTATCTTTTCTAGGCCTGGCGAACTACTATCGGAAATTTGTTGCACATTTTTCGAGGATACTGCGCCCCGAAGTTGTAGACGCAATAAACCGATTGAAAAACAACAAGGCTCCCGCAGTCGACTGTATACCGGCAGAGCTTGTGAAGCACGAGGTGAGGCAACCGCTCAAAAGATCCACCAACTGATTACAACAATATGGGATAAGGAAGTTATTCCGGAAGAATGGAAAACCTCAATAGTCGACCCCATTTTCAAAAAAGGTGACAGATCTGACTGCGAAAACTACAGACGGATATCATTGCTCCCAACCACATACAAAATACTAACAAATGTCATACTGGCGAGAATCACACCCTACGCAGAAGAAATATTGGGAGACTACCAATTCGACCAAGCGACCAAATGTTCACAATAAGGCAACTTCTAGAAGAGAAGTGGGAATACGGAGAGACGGTTCACCAACTGTTCGTTGACTTCAACGAAGCCTACGACTCAGTCGCAAGCCAAAGACTCTACCATATTGTAGTTGGGCTGGGAATCCCGAAAATATATGCCGCCCTCATTCAAATCTGCATGAACGAAAACAAAGGGTGAGTTAGAATAGAAAACCACCTCTCAGAACCATATGAAATCCGGGACGGACTAAAAGAGCGGGATGGCCTCTTACCATGTCTCTTTAACCTTGTCCTCGAGTATGTCATCAGAAAGGTGCAAGACGGCAACCTGACCGGATCATCCCTGAACGGGGTCACACAAGTGCTTGCATATGCGGATGACATCGCCGATTTGGGCGATAATCTAGAAACTGTAAGTAAAAACTGTGAAAACATCATGCAAGCGGCAGAAGAGGTGGACCTAGAAATAAATGAAGACAAAACAAAATACGTGATTACGGCAAAAGCAGGTAGACCTTAGAGAACACACATAAACATCGGGGGCAAGATATTTGAAAATGTCAAAGAATTTAAATATCTGGGAACAATACTGACAGCCAGTAATGAAATGTCGAAGGAAATTAACAAGAGACTGCATTCCGGCAACGCTAGTTGGCATGCAGTCAGTAAACTGCTGAAATCCAAACTGCTATCACGTAATATGAAGCTCCGTGTCTATAGAACCATAATCAAGCCGATTGTTTTATACGGATGCGAAACATGGGCTCTCACAAAACGGGAATAAAACAAATTCCGCGTATTCGAGAATAAAGTTCTAAGGAGTATCTTTGGCGGCAAATATGACGAGGAGGCAGGACAATGGAGGAAACTCCAGAACCACGAACCACTTCCGCGTATTAGAGAATAAAGTTTTATGGGGTCTCTTTGGAGGTAAATATGACGAGGAGGTAGGACAATGGGTGAAACTTAACAACCAAGAACTGAAAGAGCTATACCGCAAACCTACAATAGTGATAGTAATCAAGTCGCGAAGATTAATAAGGGCCGGGCACGTGGCGCGAATGGGCAACGATAGGACCGTGCATAGAATTCTTGACGGTAGACCAACGGGAAAGAGACCGACAGGGCGGCCACGACAGAGATGGGAGGACAATCTTAGGTTGGACTCTAAGAAAACGGATTGTATGGTCGAACGTGGAAGAAGAGCGCACGGGACAGAGAGCAATGGCGGAGTTGGGTCGGTGAAGTCATGAACTTTCGGGTTCCTACAAGCCAGTAAATAGAAATAGAATAGCATGTGCTGAAAAGTCCGCCGATTTTTCAATAGATGGTGCGCGTCTCGAAAGTGAGCATGGCTCATTTCGAAAGACTCATCTGTCACTAGTTTATGTACGAAGATTTGTGACATTTCGTTAATTCGTTTACGAGCTCCAGTCGTTGGAGTGACGCTAGTTTTACCTTTCTAAAAAAATGAAAAATCAGGAAAATCACATCTTCATCAAACATTGTTTTTTTGATGGGAAAAACTTCTGAACATTCATTGCAATGGTTGCAGAAATGTTATCTTACATATGCTCCTTCGAAAACAACAGGTTATCGGTGGTTTAGTGATTTTAAAATGGTTCGCCCAAGCACCGAAGACGCACCTCGCTCTGGAAAGCCAAAAGAGACTACGAATGAGGAAATCTAAAGCAAGTACAATGAATCGTTCTGAGAGATCGTAAAATGAAGTTATGCGAATTAGCTGAGACCATGGGCATTTCAAAAGAATGGGCGAGATACATTTTGCACGATCTTTTGAAGATAAAAAAACGATCGGTGCGATGGGTGCCGCGTTTGCTAACCGTCGACCAAAAACAGCAGTGCGTTGATGATTCGACGGTCGGTTTGTCGTTGTTGTGGCGTAATCGAGGGCATTTTTTTCGACGTTTTGTGGCGATGGATGAAACGTGCCTTGAATTCAATAGGCAGTATGCGGAGTGGCTGGAAAGCCATGAAAGCCGACCAAGGCAGCTAAAAGACCAACGCTAAGCCGAGAAGGTTATGACCTCCGTGACGCGCGACGACTTTTCTTTTCTCCTTATCGCACCTCGTGTTTATACTGGAAAACGGCTATAAACATATAAATCCAACCCAACCCTGCGCAAACAGATCACCTTCATTCAACCCGACACCTTATTTATTTTTCTTGTCCGTCATTAATGTTATTAATCTGCTTTGTCTCTTATCACAGATCAAGATCAGTACTTTATTACTGTTCTCTTCATCTGTCCCACTTTTTTTGGGTCACAACAAAATGTAGAAGAACAAATTTGTTGTTAACTCTAGGGTTGTGAGATAAGATAAGTACTTAAAAAAAAACGTTTATAATCGAGTGCCGCAAAAGAAAGTGGAGCTATTGTGGGGAAATAATTTCAAATAGTTATGTCATGCTTAATGTAAATATAATTCGTCTTGTTGATGGCGTAGTGCTCCACGAGGGCCTACAATTTCCCGCCCACATCATCCATCCATATCCCCTAGAATATCATCCATTCATATCCCCAAATTGAATCCAATTTCCCTCAGGCGTCGGTACACTCGATTGATTTATAATATTTGGAGAGTTTTTGCAGTTTGCGTGGCGAAATATTCATAATTGAATGAATGTGACCTTGTTTTCGGGCCGGATCTAGTGGGGCACGTACTACAAGGGCTTAACACCTGTAGTGGCTGCTTTCGTTTACCTATCGCTGGCCTTGACTTGCATCCTTTCCCGAGGCGGTATTGGTGTTCTGTGTAGGGCTCTTTCAATGGAACGGGAATTTCGTGTTGATATTTGTAACATTCGTGACTCAGATGCAATAACTCCTTTGTGTCTGCCCACGTTTCTAACCCGAAACCAACTGTCCTTGCACTTAAGGAAACCCAGGTAATAACTGATCTATATCATTCTGATTTTATTATACCCGGTTATAGCTTAGAGCCTCTGTTCTTTCCACATCGTAGACTAGTCTCATACATACGAAGTGAAATTGCCTATCATAATATGCTTCTGCCATAATATGGGCTCCGCTCCAATCCAGAATTTAATATCACGTGGCTAAAACTTCACATTCGTAAGTATATCATACATTACAGATTTCTTTACAGAAGCCCAAACTTGAATAGAAACGCATCCTTTAACGAATTTGATGCTACTTCTGATTCTATCAATAGGCTCTTGACCCTATATCCACACACTGAACTCATTATTGTGGGTGATTTCAATGTGCATAACTCTCAATGGTTTCGCCACTCCGGACACACAACACCTAAAGTTCAATATGTCCATCTTTTTGCTGATTCAAATAATTTAACTTAACTCGCCAATGAGCCAACACATAGATGGTCATGCCGCCAACACACTAGGCCTGTTTCTCACCTCCCACCCAAACAAATACACGATTGAAGTTTTTTCGCCCTTGGGCACTTCAGACCACGTGTGTCGTGTCAGCTAAATTTTCTCTAACCAACTGCAACGCTCACGAGAAAACTCCCAAAAAAGTAGTATGATTCTACGAGAAAGCCAACTGAAGGAAGAAAGTGGGCGAGAGTACCGAACCCTGGGGAACACCTGCATTAATTTGATGGGGGACCGATTTGACACCATCAAGAACCACTTGAATTGAACGGCCAGAAAGATAGTCTCTTATCCATTGGATCAGGGAATTGTCCACTCCATAGCAATGCAATTTTGACAAAAAAGTTGAAGTTTCTTCTCCCTTGGTCATTTTAGACCACTGTATCGTGTCAGCTAAATTTGCTCTAACCAACAGGAACGCTAACGAGAAAACTTCCAAAAGAGCAGTATGGCTATACGAGAAACCCAACTGGGAAGGTCTGAACTACTTTTGCGGGAGGTTAAATTGGTTATTATTTTTCCTCAAAAATGATGTTGACTCTATAGCGGACACATTGACACACCCGATTCTACTTGGAACCCTTATACCACACAGGGTAAAACGTATCAAACCCAAGAGAAATATGTGGATCGATTCCGAGTGTAGAGGAGCCATTAAGACTGAAAAGTTGAGCTTCCGGTTGTATAAATCAAACAAACCGGAGACGATTCAGGAGAGTTAGAAATGACTGCGCATATTCAACACGCCAAGTTCTTGCATGACCAGACAGTGAGATAAAAATACTGCAATCGCCTGCAGGTAGTTGGGCATTCGTGAAAAACATTCAAAACTCGATCTCCTCATACATTCCTTCGCTAATTGTCCATGACAGACCAATCACCAGTGCAATAGAGAACTCGAATCTACTTGGTGCACATTTTGCCTGATTCCACATCAGTTTCGCCTCAACTCGAGCATAAGCAGCACAGCATGAGCTAAATTAGCTTCCGAACGCGTACTTTTGTCTGCGCATTCAAGGAGCTAAACGCACACAAATCCGCTGGTCTTTGTTTTTTTTTTTTTTTTTTTTTTTTTTAAATAGACTTCTCTCGGGAGAGGCGAACCTATAGCGCCGAGTGGGCGCCCCGAGATGCCATCAAATAACTGTTGCAGTTCTTTTTGAATAGTTGCAGGTTGTAACGCTCCGGGAACACTTGCGTGGGAAGGGAGTCCCACAGCTTCCCCGCTCTGTAGAGGAACGAGTTCTATTGCAGGGATGTTCGCGCCGTCGGGAGATGAACCACAAACGGGTGCGATCCGTCCTGATGGCATTCCGCCAAGCCTCTTAAAGAGATGTTCCTCTTCACTCTCTCACCCACTGCGGGAACTCTTCTATTTGTCTTATTCTACTGGCCGTTTCCCAGATGGAGGTCGGCAAACACTCAGCCAATTCTCAAAAAGGTGACAAATCGTCCCTCTCTTCTCATCAACTTATAGCACTAACTATTCGTTGTAAGGTAATGGAATCGAAGGTAATGGAATCATTGATTAATCGTCAACTTTCGAAATATCTGGAAACAAATGACCTCCTCAATGACCATCAATATGATGTTCGTAGCAACCGGTCCACAGGAGATCTGATGACGTACCTTACCGAAAAGTGGAGCCATTCGATCCACTACCTCGGTGAAAGCAAGGTTGTTGGACTGGATATCCCGAAAGCCTTCGACAGAGTTTGGCATCCAACCCTATTATCAAAATTACATTCATATGCAGTGGACAATTCCCTGAACCAATGGATAAGAGACTATCTGGCCGTTCAATTCAAGTAGTTCTTGATGGTGTCTGACGGCACGATGCGTTTATCGCGCTGATATAAGTTAATAACGAAACGACAAACAAAATGACGCGTTTATCGCACTTAGGTATTGAAAGAACGAAACGACAAACAAATGTAAACAAAAAATAAACTATTTATATTATAGATACTTTATTTTTCTACAGACAACGAAAGATGTGGACTGTGTCGAATAGCGATGATTGCGAAGTAACAACAAAAAATAGAAAACAAAATGCTTTTATAGCACTAGAAGAGGGCAGTCCTCTTTTACATGTATTAGTACAATATTGGTGGAACTTAGTGGTAATGAAACATTTTTATATTAAGATAAAATGGGCAGAGCATTTGCATCCCCGTGGTTTTACATGCTGTTAAAACATTCGGAAAACAGTCTGTACAAGAGTAATGACATTTTAATGATTTAATTACAAACAAGGAACCAGAATGTTAAATGTCTAGACGAGAACTGCATGAAATACAAAATACAATAGATAAAATGGTAAAAGACCAAAAACAAGAAGGCAGATATTTCAGGTATAGAAATTTGGTAAAAACCTCAGCAGGATGCGACAGTGTCAAATCTGTCTTCCATCAAATTAATGCAGGTGTTCGCCAAGGTTCTGTACTCTCACTCCCTCTCTTCCACACCTTTATAAATGGTCTCTTACCCATTACCCACATTCTAATTCACTTGGTTGCTGATGATAGCACGTTTAGTTTTTCAGACTCATACGAACATTCCCGTCCAAACTCTTCGAACTTCATTACCAATCAGAAGGTTATCCTTGATAGATTGAATTCAGACCTCAGCAAGATATATCTATGGGTATTATCTAACCGAGTAGAGTTCAATGTCTTAAACACTCAGTGCTGCCTCTTGTCGTCAAAGTCGAACCCCAAAGTAAATATACTGTCCATGAACAGCACTTACATCGATGAAGCCAAGGAACTATCAATACTCGACACTCAAAATAATTCGACTCTTAATTGGAATGACCACATATTTGAAGCTCCCAAATGTATAGGATTCCTTAAGAGATACAAAGAATGTTTCACTCCATCCAACCTGGCCACTATTTACAAGGCGTATATTCGTCCCAAAATGGGGTTCAAGTCCCATATTTGGTCAGGCGGATCCAAAACTGCACTACACATGCTCGATAGGATGCCAAAACGAGCTGTGAAACTTATGGGGACCCAGCTGTAAGTCGATCACCGCCGTCGTTAGAACATAGCCGCAACGTATCATGCCAATCTGTTTTCTATAGGTGTTATCACGGTAGTTGCTCAACTGAACTTGCTGAATGTGTTCCGCCTCCTCAGGCATTTTCCTGCGATATCCAACAATCTGAGAATGCGTATGAATTCACGTTCGAAGTCAACTTCAGGTGCACAAATAAACATAGAGAGTCATTCTTTAGCCCAACCACACGAATGTGGAATGCTCTGCCTGATCAGGTGTATCCTCGTCGTTGTAATGTTCACGTATTTAAGACCAATGTACATCGATACCTCCTTTCCCTATCCACTTCCTCTGCTTCCGCGCGCACTATGCTCAAACGTTTTTGGGTACTCCAAAATCTCCCTTTGTGCGCGCGTTTGTGTAAAAAAAAAGAAAAAGTCAAACAAATTGAACCAAACGTTCAATTGTCGCACAAGGATTCAATTCAAAAATACAAAAAATAAAAACAAACACGTGATGAACCGAATGTTCATTTGTTTCGCATACGCAAAATTCTTAACATCCCTAATTCAAACTAAATGTGCGGACCAGATATCCCATCCGCGAACAAATATTACTCAGAATCAAAAAATACGTGTCTGCAATTTTATAGTTCTCTAAGAATTTGTTTGCACAAATTTCATCCCACAACCTCTACATTCATTTACACCTTTTCAACAAAACCAAATTCAAGACAAACAAATAAAACGAACATACTCATTCTATCGCCCATCAGCATTGGAGATCATATATGCGCATCCGTAAGATCCTTTGTCTATTGTTCCGTGCTGGAGTGCACGTAAAACATCTGTTCCCTTTGTGATATCAATCCGAAAATGATATGAAAAATAAATGAATGCCAGATGATGAAGAAAAGGCAAATCAGTGGAGATTTGGTGTTTGGGCGACTTAAGACAAAGGACTTGTCATGGTTCCTGGTTAGTGATTCTGTATATGAATTAAATGGTAAATAATGGTGTTTGAAAATTAAGAGTGTAAGAAAACAAAGGAAAAATGTTGTTAAATTAATAAACAAATGAACTTTTACTAAATGACAAATACGGTCCCATTCTTCCCAGACGCCCCGGGGCGCCGTGGTGCAACCAGGAATATTACAATGGCAACTACGAATGCCAACTGCACTTGAACCCGAATCACACTCTGTTCGAATGCGTATGTCACGGATTTTTTATGGAGCTCTTAGTCGATTAAAACTATATAGATTAGCACAATAGTTCCTATACCGTCTTCCTTGAACCATTGTACTACTTCAGTAACCTTCCCTACTTCGTAATCAAGTAATTTCTAAATACAGCAACATCCTGAAACCCTAAAATTATCTGCCCTATGCATTAACTCATCCTCCGATGGGTGTCCTAAAAGCCTGCATGAACGCTATTCGTGTCTAAACTAATTTTTCGTCATTGATAGACCTGAAAGCTTTTCCTCAAATCGATTTTCCTCCTTTTAAAAGATTTTCCTTGCCACACTCACGCAATCCAGGCGATTGACGAACACCGAGAAGAAGAAGAAACCAATTAATTCGTCCCGACCCTTCACTTATTGAGTGCGTCAAAACCAGTTCGTGGCACGGAAGAGAAGGTTATAAGTAAAGCGTTGCACATTGTGATGACGCCATTCCAATCTGCAGCTTTCCATTAAGGAATTGCAAAAGCAAAAGGTGGTTATTTACATAAGTTACAACAGAATCTTGTTTTGCGCACCAGCGACGTTTCTTCTATGCCCAAGTTATGCTACCGTGTTTCGTTCGTTTTTTAACCTATGTAGACAAGTGTTTTCAATGACCAACCGACAGCTGTTACCCAGTTGGTGGTTTCCTGTAGATTCGTAAAAACTGTTCTGCTAGAAGAAACCCGTTCAAGTGTAAAGTGTCCATTTGAGGTGACGGATTTCGGGAGTTGTCACATGTAAAGCCATTCATTCCCGAAATGGAAAAATGTGTCTTTAGTTGTAATAAGAAATCAGATTTGGAATAGTGCTGTTTTAGATTCGTCTGACCAAATATGGGAGTTAAATTCCAGTCTAAATGGGATACACGTAGCAGTCAGCTGAATAGGAAAGTTGAAAGGGCATTCGAAGCGGTTTCTTGAGGGAAGGGACTCATATCTTCAAAAATATTGTGGGAATCGCATTCCGGTATTACAACATATGTATCAGACCACAAACATTTATACAGTTTGATATATGTTATCATTCTGTTGTTTTGTGTATTGCTAATACTTTAATGGTTTAATAAAATATGTTAGTCCTAGACATCACAACACGATTTTGTTCAAATTTATTTTTGATGTAAGTTTTACACGTTTGAGTATGTTACAGAAGCGTTTGAAGTGGGTTCCAATGCTGAGCCACACCACTAAGCTAGAGGTCCCGTCAATGGCTGGGAGAAATCCCCGATCATCTTTCAGAGTTTAGTTGAGAAACCTGTGGGGATTCTCTATACCACATGGAGAACCAACAAACAATTCCAACCAATTTTGACCACTAACAGCGCGTCACCATAACCCAAACCGGCAATAGCACACACCTCCCAATATGCAACAGCATCCGTCCCCAAATCTGCAATTGCATACATCCCCAAACTTACCAAGAATCCATTTCCCAAGCTGTAATAAAATGCATATTCAAATTTACACGTGTTTCTGCGTCGAGACTCCTCGACGAAAAAGCAAAATCTGTGTGTAGCGTGGGTATGGATAACACTCTGGTAATGTATTTATGGAAAACACACTGTTAACATTTGTCCTTTTTTGGTTTTATTTTAATCTTAATGCACACAAACTTAGGATGTCCTTTTCCTCCGATTTCTCACAACCAACTCCCGAAAAATAATTCATGTGTCCGTTCTGGACTAATTCAAAAAACCACCTCCACTCTATATCGATCGTTTGATCGGAGGAAAACCTTTTTCCACGTTAACTCAAAGCAACGTGTTATTTTCGTTTTTTGCTTTCTCCCCGACCTCACATAAAATCCTTTGTATCCGGATCTCTATTGTGAGCCAGCGATCTTTTGTTTGATCCTTCGGTAATTTTCCTAGGATCGACAATTTCCATAGGTCATTTAACATGACTTCGGTTTTTTAGTAATGTTTAGGATTGGTATTTACCACGGGTGTTTTTGGTAATTACATTTTAATGGACAACGGTGCCAAAGATATTTTGTACATCTTAATGCTATTGTTGTCCAGCAATCCTATTCACATGCATCGCTCTTTGTTCCGTTTAGGAAACGTATCCTTACAATGGATTAAAAGAAACGGTGCCGCCATTAAGTTTTATTCTCAAATGTATTTCTGGACTCTATGGTTATATTCACTACCGATATCGGTAGAGAATTTTTCTTAGCGGATTGGTACATTAATCAATATTCAATGGATTCACCATATGTGATCCGAAGTTGAATTGGGCTTCGCCCAGTATGAATGTCCAGGTGGGTGGTTTTGGTACGTAACACTGGGTTACACACTCCGAGCTTTGTGCGCCCCCGAGCGCACGTTATGGGGGGCTGAACCTCGTCCTGATGTGCGCGCGTTGGTAGTTGGATGACGACTGACTAATAAAGGAAAGAATCTATTCATCGTGGCGTAGCGGTTGAGTCATAGCTAAAATCGACTCGCCGCCATTTACTAGGAACTTCGAAAATAGTTACTATGCCTGTATAGGGAGTTTGTTTCCGGGAATTCCTGCCGTACTGGCTGGGCTAGATTCCTCGATTTCTATGTGTACCGAGAAATCGGTTTTTGGAACACGAGCAAGTATGTGCATGAGTTTTCGGGGGAAATTGGATTTGCTTGGGTGCAAGCGAGGGATATAATTTGGATAGAGAATAAACCAAAGCAATTTCGGGGAAATGTATGCGGCTCGGTGTAGTTGGTGGTGATGATTAACATCCCGTTGAAGTTTTATTGCAGCATATGAATTTCCGGGGAAATTAAGATGGCTTGGTCGCAAGGAAGGAATACGAGTATGACTTACATAGAGAATTGGCCGAAGCGGTTTTGGGAAAAATTATATGTGGGGTGATATAATTGAGGGAGATGATTTAGAATATATTCTATTGAATTGTATTCTGTTGGGAGTTTTGGGATTGATTCTTGCACGTTTGGGATGGATGCGCTTGCAGATTGGGATGTGTTTTGCATGTTTTGAAATGGGTTACATGTTGAGTTAGGGTGACGCGCTGTTAGCGGTAAAGATTGGTTGGCATTGTTGGTTGGTTCTCCATGTAGTATAGAGAACCCCCACAGCCCTACACAGAAAACCAATACCGCCTCGGGAAAGGATGCAAGTCGGGACCAGCAATAGATAAGCGAAAGCAACCACTACTGGCGTTATGCCCTTCTAGTAGGTGCCCCACTAGAACCGTGCTGAAATCCAGGTCACATCCCTTTCATGATGAACATTATGCTACTCAGACACAAAAAACTCTCTAAAGATTATAAATCAATCCAGAGTATCGATCCTTGAGGGACGGAAACAGAGGTGCGAAAAAAAGGAAAACATACACAAGGGATGGAAAGGGTAGAGGGTTTTCCCGCACTGCACATCACTCGCGTGTATATTCTCGCACTTTTCACAGCACTAGGACGCCTGTGTGGAGATCCGTTTATTTGCATAGGATCGCACAGAAAACGTTGCACTCGGACGCGTGTGTGAAGATTTGTTTGTTTGTTTAGGATCCCATAGTAAGACTTCTCGCCCGAACCGAGAGTGCAATTGGGTATCTTATGTGTATTTAAGATTCCCAAAACGGATTGCACAATTGATCCGATCGTATGGATCACGATGCAGAAGCGCACGGGTTATCTCGTTGACGGTTTTAAATCGACTGGTATACGTTAATGACATTATTACGACACGCATTTATTCCTTGTGTCGTCGTAGAATTTTTCAAGATGTGGGTTTGCGGACTCTATAATTGTATTGCCTATTTAGGTTTTATACATTTTTACAGGTATTTGGTGTGTTGATTAAACACAAATTAACCAACACAGAGAATTCACGTTAACTTTTCGTTTAGAGTGATTTATTTATGCTTAAACAGCAATCCCAGGACCATAGAACAAGCCTTCTACTTCAGTGGAACCATCCATCTCGCTGTTTTTTTTTTTTTTTCTTTTTGGGCAGTTCTGGCCTATTTGGCTGAACTAAATGGGCGTTCATCTTGTCTCTTCACTGGATTGGTGTCGTACGATTCGGCGAACATTTTACATGCCAGCCCGATTGGCAGTTTCAGATCATTCATGACTCTAAGGACTAATGAATATCCATCATTAAATAATCCTCCAGCTAAATATGTCGGCAGTTTCTATTATTTTTAAGCCACATTTCAAATGTTTAGGAGCTAAATGCCACACAGTCGTATTAAAAGGTTCGTTGGTGTTTTGAGTGAAACCGCCAATGCTACGCTCCAGGAGATCGTGTCGTGATAAACCTTCGTATATCGGGAGAATATCCTTTTTTATTTCTGGATGTAGAGGGACCTGATGCTCCCCAACTTTTCAAAAAAGAAACTAGCAAACCTGTTTGGCTTCGACCCACCTGTAAAAGTTTCGCTCATTAGTCCGCAGACTCTATGCGAACAATTTATACCATACCACGGTGGATCCCCGAAAAACCTGGTACGGGTAGGTGCCATGAGCCGACAATATCATAAGAGAACAAGTCATCAAGAAAACACCGACTTACCGTAAGAGCGCTCGTTCGCTTACCTGCTTTCGGTACTTTTGCGCATCACTTTGATAACTTTCTTGGGATATTAAGGACGTTCTGTTGAGCCCAAACTTTGAGAATACATTCTTCAGATGCTAAATAAAATTTTAAAGAAAAAAAATGCAAACATTTTTTTTACAGGAATTCCCCCCTGGAGTTACTGGTATAAATCTTATTTATTCAAAATAAGAGCCGTTAAATCGATTTTGGAATTAATATAACACTTTATTAGTCCGTTAACCACAACCGTTACTTTTACCGTACACAACGATTTCTTGACTTATCGCTTCCGTACTTATCGCGTATTTTACTTCTTACTTATCGCTTGCTTCTCACTCGAGACTTATTACTTTCTACTTGTCCCCATGAGTTGTGTGCGACGTATTTATACCAGTTCCCCACATTCTGATTCGGTATTTCGTTTCCGTTCGTTCCATAATCTTGAATGTTCTATTATCCATAGTCTCCAGTTTTCCAGTACTTTGTTTTGGACTTTCCCGAATATTCCAGTACTGACTGTCATATGCGTCACAATATTTTAAAATACAAGGGTTAGTGTATATAGAGATTTGTTTGGGGTTTTAATTGTAGTAATAGGTATGCAGATGTATGATACATTATGTGGGAGGTGTTAACTCGCGCGCACAAAAGGGGATTTTGAAGTACCCTTAAGTGTCATAGCACAGTGCGAGAGGATGGAGAAGAAGTGGATAAGGAAAGGAGGTGTCGATGTATATTGGTCTTGCATGCCTGGACATCACAACGGCCAGGAAACGCATGATCAGGGAGAACATTCCACATTTGTGTGGTTCGGCTAAAGAATGACTCTCTATGTTTATTTGTGCGCCTGAAGTTCACTTTCAGCGTGAACTGATGCGCATTCACAGATTAACGGGTATCGCGGGAAAACGTCTGAAGACGCGGAACACATTCAGCAAGTTCAGTTGAGCAACGACCGTGGTAATACCTATAGAAAAGATATAAGCATGATACGTTGCGCCTATGTTCTAACAACGTTGAACTCTATTTTTGGACGTATATACGCCTTGTGAGTGGCCAGGTTGAATGGAGTGAAGTATCTTTTGCATCTCTTAAGGAACCCCATACATTTGGCTGCACTTTTTGCAAGTTCAAATATGCGGTCATTCCAGTTAAGAGTCGAATTAATTCGAGTGCCGAGGATTGATAGTTCCTTGGCTTCGTCCATGCGAGTGCCCTTCATGGACAGTCTATTTGCTTTGAGGCTCGCCTTTGACGATAAGAGACAGCACTGAGTTTTTTTTGGGTATTAAATTCTACTCGGTTAGATAATCCCCATTGATCTTGTTGAGGTCTGAATTCAATGTATCAAGCATAAGTTGGTGGTTGGTAGTGACGTTCGAAGAGTTTGGTCGGGAGTGTTCGTATGAGTATGAGAAACTCAACGTGCTATCATCAGCAATCGATTATATTTTATTCCATGGATTATAATCATCATCATCATCGGCACTACAACTGGGGCCTTGGCCTTATTTAGCAAGTCTTAAGGCTTGTTAAATTTTCCATAATGATTTATTTTTTCTGGGCAAGGTCATTAGTCTTGCGCCAGAGGCTCCCCGACGGGGAATCGAACCCCGGTCTCCCGGGCGACAGGCGGGTATACTAACCACTATACTATCGAGGAGCTTTATAATACAAGGGCAGAAATTAGTGATTTTTTTAATTACCCATGCATAAACTTCAAATTGCTCCCGTCAACTTCCATATATATATAGACTACTGTCAAACTTTGAGCAACGTGTGCCATTTAGTTTGTGTTTGACAGCCATTGACAACAGGCAAGCTCGTGAATTTTAACGAAAATGGAAAAGAATGAATTTCGTGTGCTGATTAAGCATAATCAAGCAAATTCCAAAAATTGGACTACGAACTGCTAATCGACAGCATATTCTTCAGATTTGGCCCCCTTTAGAAATTACTGGGCGGTAAGAGATTTGGGTCGAATGACGAAGTCATCACAGATACTAACGCCTATTTTGAGGGTCGTGAGGAAACCTATTATTTTTAAGGAATACAAAAATTGGAAAAACGCGGGACTAAATGTAGCAACCTAAAAAGAGAGCGTTCAGAGATACAATGTTTATTTGGCGAAAAAAAAAATATTTTATTCAAAAAGTCACTGACTTATCAAACTGCCCTCGTATATACCGACTATTATTTTATAGGATCGTCCGTTTGAACAATCTTCTCTCTCCTTCCTAATCTCCAAATATCATCTTTTAAAATTTCAAATATGTTCAACACTGGAGTTCGAATGACAGCCAGAACCACTGGTTGTGTAGTAATTCTTACCCTTGGCCAGCACCAATCAAAATCATGTGGTTGGGCACTCAAGAGCTCCAACAAAGGCATCTATATATTGCATGAGTGCAAATTGAGTATGAATTCAATCTGCATCGTGAGATGTATATTATTTCGTAGGCACTTTATGCTCCACCGCACATGTTTATACTCCACAATGTCAATACATCCGAGCCGTGTGTGTGGGGTTTATAAACAGCACCGAAAAAGCAGTATAGAAGCGACTTTTCGTTGCGAGACCGTTAACAACGCCATTCAATCGTTTATTCTGCTCCATGAAATCTACATTCTCAATTTTAGCACATTCATGAGCCGCGATAAAGGATTCGCCCATAAACGCCGACGATTGGAGTTCTCGAAAATGGTTAGAAAATCGGAAATTTGTTGTTTAGCAAATTACACCCAATGGCACAGCGCCGACTTGGATCCATAATTGTTTCGCTGAACGCCAATCCTGTGTATCCTGCTGCTCAAACAAATTGGTTTTCTATTTGATTTTCCAGCTTCAAATTTTCTTCTTTTATTGTTGCTTGGTGTCGAATTCGTTGGATAATTTATTTCAAATTTGTCGATAAACTCTTCGTTACGCAAACGAAGTTCTTAAAGTTATTTTTTCGCTTTGTTTAGATTGAATTGCATTTGTTTCACGTTAAATAAGATATTTTTTTAGTGGAGGTGGTTTATCGGAGTTCGTTATGCTCGACAATTGTTTACACAACCTTAGCTTTTAGAACAAAAGATTGTGTAGATATTTAATTATGGAAGAGTTGGATTTGTTTTCAATATGACGAAAGACTAAAAAGTATATTTAATTCAGACATTATGTGAACGAGTGTTGTATTCTCAGTAGAGAGGCGGGTATATATGGATGCGTATGGTATATTGGCGATAGTACTAATATAATAAGCGTTGTGAAAAGGATAAAAGAATTGATAATAGTATGATATCAATAATCTTACAATATTAATTGTAATAAAAATATTTTAGAAAATCAATATAAAAAAGTGCATGTTCTTTTCTAACTGTCGAGGTTATATTTTATTTCTATTAATAATTTTGGCTTACCTCGGGGTGGTTCCGGTTACTGGAGGCGAATTGGTCCTGATGTGGCCGAACTTCCAGCGGTCGCCCCGTTTGGCCGGTCGTTCCAGGAGCTGGTCCCCTCCAGGTGATGGGCGTCCTATTTCGCCGTTGTGATGCCGACAACCCGGGTCGCTATGGATGATGGTACTCGTACTGCCTTTAGTGGGCAATAAAAAGGCTTGTTTTTTTTTTCCTTTTGTGGGCTTAACTTAATTTTATTATATACTTTTTTGCCGTAGGTCTCGGTGTTACGTACGTCGGCCACCCCATCAATTAATGGTTTTGTATTTAAGTAATAACATAATTTGTTTTAAGGTAATATGATGGTAAGGTGGTGGAGGAATTGCACGATCCAGAAGTGAGTTTTTGAACACGCCCCGATTCGGGTGTGGATCGTGCAGTTCTTCGAGTTCGAATTTGTTTTTCGAAGTGGACGTGAGTGGGGAGCGAGAGAGACGGTGGGTAAATGTTTTTGGAATACGGTTTCGAATTCCGTTGTGCACGGTTTTTTGACAAAGAAAAAGAAACGTTTTTTGTGCAGTTGTAAAAGGAAGAAAAGAGTGAGATTGTCCAAGTTGTTGATCGCTGGTTTTGAAAAAGAAAAAGAATTTGTAAAAGTTTGAATGTCGAAAGAAAAACAAAAGTAAAAAACAAGAATAATAAAACAAAACGAATTGAGATAACATCCGAACAAGTGGAATTTGTATTGTCTATCTCAAAGCTTCTGATACAATCCTAATCCTCGAACATTGGTTGTAAACCCGAGTGAGACGTCGATAATTATCAATCATATTGTTCTTGATATGCAACTGAATCTTAAATAATTAATTTGGTCAGTAACTATTTGCGGTGCTCAGCGGAATCTCGTGTGGTTAATATAAGATGCCTATTCTACGATTTTATTTGGGAAACGCCTTTGAGGAGCCTCATTAAAGGCGTGTACTGCAACAGCTGCAAGCATAAAGCCTGGAATCTCGGAGACACAGCCGCTTCTCAATTCGGAGCCACGGAAGCAGTCCTCCCCCAGAACCAGGTAATCAAGTTTGCATTTAAATATATATTAAATTTTCTGTGGCTACATATTGCCACATCGGCCTCTGGATTCCGACTGATCACGAACCTTTAAAAAAAAAAAAAAATGGGATGGCGAGAGGCCGACTTTAGGGAGACAAGGACAAATGTGTCCTTCATCTTGTCTCTGGCTTCTGGTCATCTTGCGATAACCAGAATCACACACATCCGTGAAGGTGTTGGGCTCGATCTCAAGATATCTGAAAAGAAAGGGGAAGGACGTATCTAAGGATAGTGTGGACAGAATTAGTTCAATTATTCTCTAACTACTTGTATGGGGGATGGTGGGAAAGAAATCGTACAAGTCCGGTAGGTCTTAAGTGCGGTAGTGAACGCATATCACGTCTTTGGCGTCTGATAATCTGCGCTTTGGTCGGTGTGTATGTGTGGGTGTTTGCGCTGTCTTGTACTGTGCGTGTGTGTTTGTAGTGTGTCAGCAGTAGACGCTATGGGATGGGTCCAGAAATCCTCTATTATAAAAGAGAATGTTGTTGGGAAGGGTGCTTTCTTCAGTTTTGTATTGAAGAAGAAATTGTGGTGGTCTGATCCGAAGAGATCGAGAGAGAGAAGGGTCAAGAACGCAAGACTCCCGTGCAAGTGGGTTCTCGCTGTTCTGAATGCTTTCGAGGTACTTATGTGCTAATTTTAGCAAGTACTCGTCGATAGGGATAATGGAGGCACCTTCGTATAGGTGAGAGTTCGGGTAATAAGGGCCGTCAGGCCTTCTAAAGTGGTTGATGCATCTTCTGAGGAGTTTTCTTTCGAAGACTCGAAGTCTTTCCATTTGGGGCGAAAATATGGAGAACCATATGGGAAAGGCGCACGCTATTCCAGATCGTATTAGCTGCTTATAGGAGAGAAGCTTAACTTTGGTGTCAACTTTGTTGCTCCACTTCAAGATGTTGTGCAGTTGCTAAGACCGACCGAGGCCCCTTTGAAGAATGCGGGTCACATGTTTGATGAAATTCATTTTTGGGGTATAGATGACTCCAAGATATTTCTTCCTGTCCTGTGGCCTAATCGTAGTACCTCATATTTGTATTCGGATATTCTGTGAATATCGAGAAGTAGGTTGGGAGTGTTTACTACTCAGAATTATAGCTACTGCTTTAGATGGGTTAAGTCGAATTTTCTATCGACTGTAATACTGATACAGTTCGTCCAGATGACGGTTGAGTCGGTTTGTTGCGAATTTAGGGCTTTTAGATGACGCGTACACTAGGACGTCATCCACATAGCAAATCTGGTTTACTCTACCATCCACAGGGCGAGGAATATCTGAGGTGTAGATATTAAATAAGATGGGGCCTAGAATGGAGCCCTGTGGTAGGCCTGCAGCGGATGAAAAGTTCGGGAAAGCTTTCCATTCACTCGAACTTGGAAGGTTCTGTTTAAAACGAACTGGTAGATGATACTACACAGCGTTTTACTAAGACCGATATTCAGTAATTTAAAAACGAGACCTTCGATCCACGTCGTGTCAAAAGCCTTTTCAATGTCCAAGCTCACCGCGATGGTGGGTTCCGTATTAAAGAGGCGCACGCAAACGTGGTTTTGAAATATGTTGAGAACCATGGTGGTGCTGTGCGCTCTTCTAAATCCAAATTGGAAGTCAGGTATTATGTTCCTGACACTGATAAATTTATTTAGCTTCTCGTATATGAACTGTTCATATATTCTGCTGATGCAGGTGAGGAGCGAATCGGACGAAAGCTTGAGGGGTGATAATTTGGTTTCCCAGGTTTTGCTATTGGGCAGACAACACCATGCTTCCAAGCTTGTGGAAAGTACGCCATGTTGTAGGCATGGTTGAGCAGAATGGAAAGCTTTATAAAGAATAAAGCAGAAAGCCTTCGCAACGAGTGGTAGGACATGTTGTCGTTACCGAGTGACCTCTTGGGGTTTCAAGATTTAACTAGGTTCTGTAGGGTATTTGGTGTGACGAAGCCGTCACTATTATCACGTGTGTCGTCGAAGTATGCACTGTTAGCTGAGTTAAAGACAACTATTGGCTAATTATTGTGAACCTCTTGTCTAATTTATTGTGAACCTCTGGACTAATTATTGCATTAGTTTCCGGGTCGCCATCCTCGAGAGTGAGCTTGTGATTATTTTCTGTGACGGCGTCTTATTTGACTTAGCCAATCAGATGACGGATTTACCAAAATCGGGCCCAAACCACCAATGATTTGGTGTGGATCAGAATCGCTGTCTATACAAGGTGAAATATGAGTACTTCCATCGAAGAAGCTAAGGTCGAATTAATTCGACTCTTAATGGGAGCGGCCATATACCTGAAGCTGCAAAAAGTGCGGCCAAATGTATAGGGTTTCTTAAGAGATGCAAAAAATACTTCACTCCATCCAACCTGGCCACTATTTACAAGGCGTATATTCGATCCAAAATGGAGTTCAACTCCCATATTTGTGTCAGGCGCATCCAAAACTGCACTACATGTGCTCGACAGGATGCAGTAACGAGCAGCGAAACTTATTGGGGACCCAGCTGTAACTCGATGAATTCTGTCGTTAGAACATAGCAACGTATCATGCCAGCCTCTTTTCTATAGGTATTACCACGGTCGGTTGTTCAACTGAATTTGTTGAATGTGTTCCGCCTCTACAGACATCCCGTGAAACCCGTCAATCTGAGAATGCGCATCAATTCCCGTTGACAGTCAACTTTAGGCGCACAAATAAACATAGAGAGTCATTCTTTAGTCGAACCACACGTATGTGGAATGCTCTACCTGTTCATGTGTGTCCTCGTCGTTGTAATGTCCAGGCATTTAAACCAATGTACATCGATACCTCTTTTCCCTATCCACTTCCTCTCCTTCCACTCCCACTGTGCTGTGACATTTAATAGTACTCCAAAAGCCCCTATTGTGCACACGTTAGTGTAACAACAAACATTATTGAAACAACAAATGCGTTGCCTTCTGACAAACAATAAATAAATCATGTTTACCTCCAAAATGAGAAATGTCGTTCTCGGTCACAAACGTATGTCGAATGAAAAAGAGAAATCTCGTAGTCGGTCGTCAATTTGTTAAAAATAATATTCATAATAAATTCTTGTCACCTGCCTAAAGTAAAAAAAAAAAATGTTTTTTTTTATTAAAAATTATTTTAACGCCCGAAGTGTGTTTTGGCAGGGTGTCTAAAAACTTCTCTTCTGTGCATATTACTTTTAAAAAAAGACCGATCTAGAGGCCTTAGTTGCCTTTGTATTTTATTGCCTCTTATTTTCACTATTTCAGAAAACTCAAACAAATTTTTTTATTTTAACCATTAGGAATGAAGAGATAAAGCTTAGACGACCCTCAAGATTTTTAATGACATTTGTTTAAATATGAATTCATTATCACCGTGTCCGCTAGGAGATTTATCGATCATGTCTTTTGAACGGCTACTGTGTTCATTTGATATTTGTCATATAAGCTGTTCGTTCTACAACTTGCAACCATTTTTACAGAAGTATGTTGCAAATATTATTACTCAAGTGCCACAATAACTTACAATTGTCAATTGAAGCCACATGTGCACAACTATACTCAATTTTTACCAACTCGGACATTGGTGTGGTTATATATCCGGTTTTCCAATGGGGACTTGACAACTTGTTTCTTAAATAAAACGCAAACCATTTGAGATATTTCAAAAACTTTATTATCGGCTTCAAGTACAATCAAAACATTTATATATCGACTTCGTCCATATGGCCACCGTGGGCACGTTTGCAGCGGTCGATTCGTTGGACCCAATTTTCGATGACTCGGCCACACATTTCCGCCGAAACAGCCGCTACTTCGCGTTCAATGTTCACTCTGAGCTCTTCCAACGTCGTCGGCTTGTTGGCATAAACCAATGACTTGACGTAGCCCCAAAGAAAATAGTCTAGAGGCGGTCAACCGACTGGCCCATTTCTTGAGATAACACGCTCATCAAACTTCATCATCATCATCGGCACTACAACCGGCATCCGGTCTTGGCCTTATTTAACAAATCTCTCCACCGGTCCCGATTTCGAGCCAATGCCATCCAGTTTGGCACACCCGGGCTCTGGGCGTCCTGGTCTACGCCATCCCTCCATCGCAGACAAGGTCTGCCGCGCTGTCTCCTTCCATACATCCTGCCACAAAGAACTTTCCGGGCGCGCTCCTCTTCGCTCAATCGGGTTAGGTGTCCCGCCCACCGGAGTCTACCGAGCTTGATTTTGCTTACAACATTAGCTTCAAGGTAGATTGCGTACAACTCATGGTTGTAGCGTCTCCGGAATCGTTCTCCCTCACATTCGAGGCCAACAAGTCCCCTTAAGACCTTCCTATCGAACGCGGCCAAGAGTTCAGAGTGCCTTTTATTGAGCACACAGGTCTCGGATCCATACATGAATACTGGTAAGACCATGGTCTTGTACTGTAGTAGCTTGGATGTTCTGGATAAATTTCGGGATTTAAAGTGCCTTGATAGACCATAGTAGGCTTTGTTGGATTTAATCAGCCGTTCGCGTATTTCTTCTTCCATATTGTTATCGGCTGATACTATTGACCCAAGGTAGTTAAAGGATTGCACTACTTCAAATTCGTGCTCCACTACCCTGATCGTTTGACCAACGTTAGGTCTTCTCTTCGCAGAAGTTACCACCATGTACTTCGTTTTTCTCGCGTTAATGTGCAGTCCCAGTTTCTGAGCCGGCTGCTCGATCTGGGTGAAGCATTCCTGTACCGCCGTTTCGGTTCTACCGATGATGTCGATGACATCTGCGTCGACAAGTATCTGGCTGGACTTGGTGACAATAGTCCCTCTTGTTGTAACGCCTGTGTCACGGGTTGCTTTCTCCAACGCCAGGTTGAAGAGGAGGCAGGCCAGACCGTCTCCTTGTCGGAATCCATTATAGATGTTTATTGGTTTGGACAGCAATCCCGCTACTTTTACTTGACTAGTTACATTGGTCATGGTCAACCTACAAAGTCGTATCAATTTGTTTGGAATACCGAACTCTCTCATGGCATTACATAGTTGTACCCTGGCTGTGCTGTCGTAGGCGGCCTTAAAGTCCATAAACAGAAGATATAGTGGAATCTTAAATTCCAGATATTTTTCCATCGCCTACGTAGGGGTGAATATCTGATCAATCGCTAATTTGCCTGGGATGAAGCCACACTGATATTGAGCAATGATGGCTGTAGCGTATGGGGCTATCCGATCTTGTAGGATAGGGGAGAGTATCTTATAGGCGGTACTCAACAATGTTATACCCATATAGTTGCTGCACAGTGTGATATCTCCCTTCTTATGTATTGGGCAAATTATACCGCGAGGCCAATCTTCCGGCATCTCCTCTTGCTCCCATGCCTGCACCACGATCTCATGAATTGTGTGATGTAACGCTGTCCCTCCTTGTTTCATAAAGTCCCTGGTACGCCATTAGCTCCAGGGGCTTTATTTGATTTGAGCTGTCAAATAGCTTTTAATGTTTCCTCAATGCTTGGTGGCGGCAGCATTTGGTCTTGATCTTGCATTGGTGGAGCCTTCAATTCTTCTGTGAGCTGGCCATTTAGCAATTCATTGAAGTGCACTTCCCATCGCTCCAGAATGCCTTCAAGATCGGAGATCAGATTACCCTCTTTATCCGTGCAGTAAGTGCAGCGTGGTGTGTACCGCGTTATACTGCGGACTTCCGCGCCTGGTGCGGTCCTCGCTCTCTACTTTTCTCTTTTTTTTTTAATAGACTTCTCTCGGTAGAGTCGAATTTATAGCGCCGACTGGGCGACCCGAGATACCATAAAATAACTGTTGCAGTTCTTTTTGAACAGTTGCAGTTTGTAACGCTCCGTGAACACTCGCGTGTGAGGGGAGTTCCACAGCTTCCCCGCTCTGTAGAGGAACGAGTTCTGATGCAGGGATGTTCGCGCCATCGGGAGATGAACCACAAACGGGTGCGATCCGTCGGATTGTCTTGTGGAGCGCATATAAGCCGAATTGCGTGGAACAATATCACGAATCTCCGAAGAACAGTACCAGTATCTGTAAAACAGACAGAGGTCGGCTACGCGCCTTCGATGTGATAGCGACTGTAGTCCCGACGTCAGCGCCGAGTCCCCGACCAGGCGAACCGCTCCCCTCTGTATGCTCTCAAGTAGGTTGAGGGTATGTTTAGGAGCCGAGCTCCAAACATGAGAGCAATATTCGAGCGCGGGTCTAATTTGGGATTTATACAGGAGAAGACGTTGGGCCGAAGTAAAATATTGCTTGGCTCTAAAAAGATAGCTCAGTTTTCCTGAGGCTGACCTGGCGATACTCGACACGTGGTGTATTTCTCCTCGCGCACCCGCGTCCTATGAGATTGCTGCATTGCCCGGTATGCAGCATTCTTACATTCAGTCGCTAGTTTGCACTCATCATCAAACCAGTCGTTCCGATCTCTACGACTACTGCCTAAGATGGAGTTGGCAATACTAATGACAGTATTCTTGAGGCGTGTCCATTTCTCTTCTACGCCCGGCATTCTGGCGCCAGGACTTACTCTTCCTCCGTCGAGCTCTTTGACGGCGATTCTTAAGGCATGACCAAAGGTGTTACTGGTGTTCTCATTGCGTATGGCAGTCGTTGATCCGAACCTGATCTGCGGATGCAATACGTCTTAATAAGGCATTCCGCGCTCGGAAAACTATACCAACGAGATAGTGATCCGGGTCAACGTTGGCACCTGGGTACGTTCGTACCGTCATCAGGCTCGAGAAGTGGCGGCGATGTTTCAACACGTGGTCAATTTGGTTGCGAGTGGCTCCATCAGGTGATATCCAAGTGGCTTTGTGGATATCTTTACTCGGAAACCTGGTACTCGCAACGACCAAGTTCTTTGATGCTGCCAGTGCGATGACTCGTAGTCTATTTTCATTAGTGTTCTCATGCAAACTATGGGAACCTGTGTAGTGTCTGAAAACCGGCTCCCGACCTATTTTTGCATTCAAATCACCAAGAACGACTTTCACATCGTATCTTGGGCAGGCTCATCAAACGTACTCTTCAATAAATCGATTGTATCGTGTTGTGTGGCTTGTGGCACCGTCGTGTTGAAACCACATGTTGCCCAAGTCCATATCTTCCAATTCGGGCCAAAAATAATCGGTATTCGTGGCGCAATAACGATGGCCATTCACAGTAACGTGACGATCGTCGCCGAAAAAATATGTCCCAATGACGCCGCCGGCATGCAAACCGCACCAAAAAGTTATTTTTTGTGGATGAAGCGGTGATTCATGAAGCACATGTGGATTTTCACCCCACCAATAACGCATGTTTTGCTTATTGACGAACCCATTGAGCCAAAAATGAGCTTCGTCAGTGAAGATGGTTTTGCTATGAAATTCATCATCTTGGCGCATCTTTTCCAGAGCCCAATCGGAGAACGTACGTCGCTTCAAATGGTCCATCGGCTTCAATTCTTGAGTCAGCTTGATCTTGTAGGGGTGTAAACCAAGATCCTTACGCAAAAAAAAAGTGTTCTGGGCGATGCCCAATTCTTGAGAACGCCGTGGAATTGACTGACTTGGATCGGTTGCTACGGACGCCTGAACGGCAGCGATATTTTCGACACTTCGACGAACCCGTTGTCTCACTGGCACGGCAACATCACACAACGAATATGTATACTCAAATTTTTGCACTAAACTTGTTATTCCCTATCTACAAGGGCGAGAATTACCACCGAAAATTGGAGTTAACGCTCTTAAAGTTGCGGTCACCGCCTCCAAATTTCGGTAGTAAATTTTTATAATTTGCAAACTACTCGTGTACTTAACCATGATGAAAATGGTGTGTTTACTGAATAAACTGACTGTGATAGTTCGATGATTAGTGAAAGGGTGCGTTCACAAATTAAATTTAAAATCCTTATTGGAAAACCCGATATAATAAAAGGTGTCTTACTTGAAGTCACTCACCTCGAAGAAGATACTTCTTAAAATAAGCATACGTAACGAAAACTGTATAGAAATTCATTAGATAATTTAAGTCGTTCACGCAAATTCAGGTAGATTACCTATTTACATTCCCATTAGTAAGTGACTACCTACCCATTCCATAGCAGTCAATTGTTTGCAGGAAGTTTAAAAGAACCGCACCACTCCGTGGCGTGCCTACTCCGGTCATCTGCAACTCATTAGATTGTCGTTAGTTCGCCTGCTTTTCCGACCACAAATTTACCTACTTTCTTGCCTGTGCAAACTTGCTGTACCTAATCGCTTATCTTCATTTAATAGCACTTGTTCATCAGCCGCCGATCGAACGGCTGCTTCTTGAATAAACTACAGAAATCTTGAACAAACCATTATCCTTTCTCGCGCATAATCTTCATCACCATTATCGGTGAGATCATCATCCACTTGATTTGATTGGCAATTAAATTCACAGTAACAAAACTTAGAACGGAAATTTAACACCATCAAAAGTTTTCACTCGTCTGATCATTAGACAGGGAACTCTTCATACTATTGGGAAAGTTTGTCTGTTCCTTCCTTGCCTTCGAAAATAACCTGGCAATCGAGAAATTGCCAACGGGAAGACATCCATGAATTTGAATTAAACATCACTAGATAGTAATTAGGAAGTGCACTTTGTCCGCTACTTCACTGTAGTTTCTTGTACAATCGGATATCCACCCCAAGTAGGTATTTCTTGCATTAATGATTCAGCCATCATTGAATTGGGAAAGAGGTCAACGACAAGGAGAAACTGCACTTTCCATATCCTTTCGTCTGGTTTGCTTAGCTGAAGGGTTACCTAACATAACTCTCCAGATGATAAAAAGGATTATGAGCTTTTAGTGATGCGTATATTCGTAGATATTGAATACTTCACTAAATCAACTATCGAGTGAATCCAACCAGGAGTCCTTTCTTCTTCTCAGAGAGACATTGATGCTATCATCACCCACATCATCACTGACTTCATTGCTGTAACTTATTCAAGTGTTTTAATAAGCAATTCATTTAATGAAGTGGATTCAAAGCGTTGAGAGGAACTTACATTACCGAGGATCCACGTTCCCGGTCTTTGAATGAACACCAAAGACCATTTTTCGTTACGGCATGTGGGAGTCGAAACATGAGAATTATGATGGGGAGTTAAATTTCATGCAGGACGACGAAAAAACCGAACTCCCACAGCTCAATACAAAACCCATTACATGATATTCAAAGGGAAACGGAAAACAGGAAGTATGTGGAGGAAAGCCGCCAGGATATCGAAACTACAGAAAGTTTAACGAGAGAAATATGTGCATACTCTTTGCCGAGGGGCGTTGTAATTGCACATGTTGTTCGCGGAAGTCGATCCTTTCACCGTTTTCCTGGTTGTGAATGTAATTTCGTCTTCCCCTTGAGACAGGAGCCCATACTACCCTCATAACGCCAATTAACCCAATGCCAGAAGTTGTAAGTTACATTGCGGACGAAAAGTTTTAGCATATTCTGGTCGAGCGAAACCTGCTACCTTAGAAATGAGAGAGTGGATAAATACATTGCTCATCACAATTTCCTATATACAGAGCGAGTTGTTTTTGTAATGTCTGGTCGATAGGAATTCGAGTAATATGAGGGAAATGTTTGGTCTTATGAAGTTCATTGTCTTCATGTGTGAAGACATCAAAATAAAACGACAATAGTCAAAATTGTATTCGCGAATGATAAAATAACAAGGTTACATAATTACCCTTATTTGAAATGATTGCACACGTTTAAATATTATGATTCGACGTAATATGGGTGATTCCCAATCCGGGCCACTTAATTACCCCTATTTACAGATGTCTTTTAGAATAAAGTTGCCTGTTTTATGTTACATCTTTCTATAGTTGAAATCAATTACCTCTATATGTAGAGACAGATAAATATAGTGTTACACGAGGGAGAAGGGTTCGTCTGTTGCGAACGACTTAGCGGCGACTCTGACAATAAGTTGTATCAGACGAGATTCTTTGAAAGAAGTTCGAGCTAACTAACTAAGTATCAGCGAGAGGCGCACGCACCGGGGGGATCCCATAATGATCATAGGAACGCAGAGTGTTGTCCCCTCCTTCGCTCGTTTCCTGGGATCTGCTTTTCTTAGTGGCTTCCTGGAATCGGTGCGCCGCTGATCGTTGTTTCCCTGGAAATGGTGTGCTGGCGCTTGTCGTGCCTTTCATGGGAATTCGTGATGCATCGCCAACAGTTTCTCCCCCAGTGCAAAGCACTTTCTCGTGCCGCGGCGATGTTGTCGCTGGAACCAGCATTACGACGCGGTGGGTTGGTCTTCGCAGTGTCCCCCATGTCGTCCTCACATTTAGGACTCTGATCCTTCCATCGGGTCCGGGATATACAGCTTGTACTCCTTCGAAGGGCCAGGTACTGCGGGGTAGTGAAGGATACGCCACCAGGACTACATCTCCAATTTGTGGGTCGGTGGTATCTCATCCGTAGATCCTTCTTGTCATCAGGGTTGGCAGGTATTCCCTTACCCTTCTTCTCCAGAAGATGGTCCGTTTGCCTCTGCGCTGTTCTCCAGCTCGCCCTACCAACAAGGTCGTGGTCATCGAAGTTATCGGGTGCGTCGGACGGCAGGAGCGTCCCAGCGGGAAGTGGTTCGACATGAAGCACTCTTCGTCGTTCGATTCCAAATCGAACCATTGTGGTGGCTCTGTGGTAGCCTGCCTTTCACCAGCTCCCCTCTCTGCAGGTGCACTAGTTTTGACCGCCCCTTTTATCATATTGTCTGACGGTTTTGTTCGTTTCTCTATCTGCTGTCCCGCCGTTGGTGTCGTGTTGTCAACAAAGCCATATCTCATTTGATGCCTTGCCACAAAGTCATCATCGATTTTCGGAAACCATGTTTTCTTCTCGCTGTTCCAAAAGAATGTGTCTGTGTATGTCCGTACACCATTTTCAATACCATACCTATCCTCATTCACGGATATCTGATTCTTTGGTATCCACTTATTTTTGCTGACATCCCAACCATAATATTCAGTCTCGAATCGTTCAGCATTCGTTTCTAGAGCTTTAGGAACCCATTGATTTGTTTCCGTGCACCAGCGGTAGTGTTCGTTTTCATAAAGACTCATCGGTTGATTTGCACTGCCTTCGGGATGACCGTCATGTTCTCGCCAAGGCAGCCAATTCTCTTCGATACCGCACCACTTGTATTTGTACTTGGTTGTTGGGTCGGAGTAAATGGCTTCTCCCTCACTGATGTAGGATACATTTTCGACTCAGTTTCGCCAATTTGATGTTCCGGCTGAATGTACTGTTCGCGGAGTTGTCAATTTTCTCTTTCTTCTGTGCCTTCTGGGTCTACCTGGGGCTCGTTCCGTTGTTGGTTTAGGTTTGGGTCCACTTCTCGTTTTTGTGATTCCGAAGTTACGTCTAACGTGCAATTCCGTCTCGTCTTCCTTCGTCCTGCTGTAGTTGACGAATTTCGCTAGTGGGCTGTTCCTGGCCCCGCACCCGTGCAAGACCCACCCCGAACTGGTAAGTGAAGCAACTGCTTCGGTGCTTCTCCCTTTCCTCAGCCTCCTCGTAACTGTCAGGCCCCAGTGGTCCTGCCCGATGAGTAGTTTAGGCTCCTGCTGTGTGTAGGTCAACTGGTCTCCGAGGTCTCGCACTACCTCTATTGATCTTTCATTTCGGCTGTGGGCTGCTTTTATTCGCACTTGGACTCTTTGCGAATCAGTCCTCTTGATGGCCGATCCACCGACTGTCTCCAGAACGAGCGTTTCTTGTCCGCCTTCGCACTGATCTTTTCGGCGATTGACGTGTCCAGCAATGAAATGGTGGATCCCTCTTCTAGCAGAGCCAATAGCCGGACAGATCCCTTGGGTCCGTAGAGATCTACTGGAACCATCTTCAGGAATGCTTTGGTGCCACTAACGGTGCGCATGGCAGTAACTACCTCTCCTCTGGTTTCTTCGCAATCTTTGTTCGATGGGGAGATGTCATGGCCTGACCTTCCTTCTCTTCTTGGTGCCATCCTCGGGGAAAATTTATCTGGATGGAGGGTGACGTGGTGCTCTCTTGCGCACTTATCGCACGGTGGTGCCCGGCAGTCTGCTCTTCGGTGTTTGCTCGAAGGCACTTAAAGCAAAGCCTTGCCTTTTTCACCAGATCCCATCTTGTGTTAATACTGGCCCCCTCAAACATGGGGCATCTGAAGACGTCGTGCTCTTTGAGGCAAACTGGACATTCTAATTTGCTTCCGTTTCCAGATGCGCCACTTTCTCGAACGGCATGGATTGCTCTCCTTCCCGAGTCGCGCCCTCCTTGGGATGATGCATGTTGATGGTAGCCTCCTCTCAGCTCCCATGATACTTCGGGTGGGCGAATTCGGCACACATGTCTGCCTCCAGTTTCACGAACTCGCTGAAAACCCTCAGCTCTGGCAGGTCCTCTCCTCAATGGCTGTGGTATTACGTGAACCACCTGTACTTCATGGATGACGGCATCTTGGCCGTCAGTTCTTTTACCGTTACAGGTGTATTGAGGTACTGCTGCTTGACCAGCGCTCTGATGGTGGTCACGGAGTTCGTCACCCGGCTGGCAAAGACACTAATCTCGTTCGGGTCTTCGGTTACTCGAGGTAGTCGTTTTAATTTCGTCAGATCCGCCAAGGACAACGCTCCCGGTCTTCTAAAGCGAATCTGCAGTCCGATCATTACCTCTTGTGGGTCCTCAAATCATTATGGAAATTTTAACAAGCCTCAGGACTTGCTAAATAAGGCCAAGACCGGTTCTCGGTTGTAGTGCCGATAATGACGATGAAGAGCTTCTAACAGCTTCTGCCGCGACTTCCAAACTTGCTTCTATCTTGCCACGCTTTGATGGCCTTACTGAGCTCCCTCTCGAGCCTGTGCCTCGTGTTCCGTGCCGCGTTTTGATCTTGGCACGGTTGTTCCGGTATCTGTCCTCGCCGGCGACGCTGGTCTTCTGGGTTGCCTCTCGGTACGTTGGATCGATCCCCACCCTGGAGGTGTGGGGTTCAGAGTGGATTCGCGTTGCTGCCGCAACATATGGCGGTTCCCTCCTTCTGGCAAGCGTTCCGACAGGTCCGTGGTCATCTCCTCCAAGTCGTGAGGGGGATTCTTCTCCGGTGGCGCTTACTCCTTGTCCGATGCTGCCCACTCCAGGTTGAGTAGACAGCCCACCCGTAGGGAACGGCAGCGTCCTCTTTGCTTTAGCCGATCTCGTTATCGGCATTGTCGTTCTATCGCCGAGATCCGCTCAAAGGACCAAAACTGTTAACGCAACAACAAAAAGGCTAAACCGAATCGCGAACGGCGCTTTCTTCAGCGACGTCCCAACAGTTTCGCCTTAGCGGACTGTATTTTTCCGGCACTGGCCGGCCAACGATGATTTCCTTGCTAATCGGTAGGATTGCACCTCCAGAGCCGGACTCTTCTCTGGATTGGCGGGTGTTGGAGTCATGCCCAGTACAATTCACTACGACCTGTTAAACGAATAAGAAAAAACAACACGACCAAAGAGAGAAGATATTCAGAACGCGACCTAAATTATTCGCTTAGCGTTTGTTGATTAGATTCCTGTGATATTCGCTTAACGTTTGTTTACTAATTATTATTTGAATATTTTCTGATCTCTCTGGAGCTGGTCTTGATCAAGACCGAATGGGTAGGAGTTCCTTCGACGACTCCTGCTGCTTCACCCGCCTTATATATGCCCGCAGTTGTCCCCTCCTTCGCTCGTTTCCCGGGATCTGCTTTTCTTAGCGGCTTCCTGGAATCGATGCGTCGCTAATCGCTGATTCCCTGGAATTCTTTCCTGGGAATTGGAATTCGGACTCACCATTTGCGTGGGTGTCAAGTGACATTCCATCGAACCCCAACAGTGAGGTATTCGAGGATGGCGGAAGTAGCACTGTAATAAGTAGCTGGCCAACAACAGAACGAAATATCGTTGGCGTAGGTGCACACAATCGACCGAGCAACATTGGTTGATAGATTGACAGGCAGCGGTATACCAAAGTGTTATATCTTTGCACACCACTTGAAATAAAACACTCTTTGTCTTTTGTAATTAAAAATATCCTTTATGTTAGGTTTATTAATAAGACACACTTTTTTTTCTTATTGTATGTAATTAAAAAATCTCTTTAATTCAAAATGCGTCCCTCTCCGCGCACCACTTCAAGACCGTGTCGGTCAAACTTCTAGAACGAACCGCATGTTTTTTTCTGTGCATTTATGATCCTAGACGTTGGTGGGTTCGTTTTATGGCGCCATTTGTTTGATTTCAAATTGGTTTAGGAAAATGATGTTGATTGTGGGAATGGATTTGTGCAAACAAATTTTTAGAGCATCATAAAATTGCAGATGCACATTTTATGATTCTTAACAATATTTGTTTAAAAGTGGGTCATCTGGTCCGCACATTTGGATCCAGTGAGTTACGCGTGTAACCGAACCGAATGAACAATTGGTTCGTATATCACGTGTTGGATTTTATAAATTGAATTCAATGTGAGACAATTGGACGTTTAGTTTAATTTGTTTGTTTGACATTGGATTCAATATTGATTTGGGGATGCAAAATATGTGGGGACAATGGTAGGGCTTGCAGAGCACCGTATCCTTTAAGTGCGTGGTTCCGCGTGTACCGCGATTAACGGTTGAAGCTGGCTCCAAAGAGATAAGTATTAAGGGTTGGGAGATTACGTGTGTACAACACCCCCCCCCCCCCCCCCCCTCCCCGCACCGCCCCACCACCGCTTTAATGAATATTATTCTTGTAAGAGGAATAATACTCCTTGCATGCAGATAGGAAATGTTTGTGACGGATCAAGAGGTTTGTGTTTGTGGCGGCTTACTTTATTTTACATTTCCTGATTTAATGTTAATTTCGGTTGGGACTAAATTTTATTGCGTTTTATTTATTATTTTGCATATCGCCTATGGTTTTTAGTGTTAAAGTTTTAAAAGTGATGTATCGTTTTCTGTTAATTTGTGTTATTTTCTACTTGATTTATTTATTTTATTATTTAATATAACAATAATAATAAACAAATTTACAATAATAATAATGAAATTTAAACTTTGATGGACGAGTAATGCAAGATATAGGTTTATGAAGCATTGGGGATTCTCTACACCACACGGTGAACCAACCCACAATTCCAACCAACCTTGACCGCTTAAGATTCACGAACTTGAATGGATTTTGTAAAGCTACACCACAATAAATAAATAAACGTTAATTCAAACAACATACCAGTGCTCGGCCTTTTTTACTTTCTAAAGCCTGCGGGTGAACTTGGTGCCTTTAGCTCTCGGTGGAACAGGTAGGTGGGAATATCGATGAACCTGTTTCCTTGCCGACAGAAACGGCAAACTGTGGATTCAGTGATTTGCTGCTTGATTTTTACTGAGGTGGGGAGTACGGAGTTTAAAGTGGGCAGAAAGTGAGAAGATGTAGACAGGTGGGGGGGGGGGGGGGGGGGGGGTAGCTGAGGCGCTTTGTTTTTATTTATTTATTTTATTTTACCTCTCTCAGGGAAGGTGAACGTATTGCGCTGAGTCAGCGCCTTGAGGTCCTATTTTTTCTCGACCTTGCTGATGGACCCAGCTTTGAAAGATGCTCAAGATAACTTCCAATCATTTCATGAAGCCTATAGCTTAATGAGCTGTTATTTCACCGGGCTGGGCTTTGGGACCCTACTTACCACTCAGTAATTGTGCCCAACTGCACAATAGCACAGTCGTCAGTTGAAGCCAGGTTTGCACAATCAGACGAAAGACACAACCTCATTACCAACTCAGCCATTGTGGCTGACAATATTAGGGACAACAGATAATTGGGTAGAGCTAGAAAGGGTGCAGGGCTTGGAGAATGAATGGCGTGATGGGTTAATAGTATGGGATCTGAGGAACTTGGGATACTTGTCTTGTGGCTGATTTCTGCTAGTGCGTCAACACGGACGCTGGTTCAGCAGAAACCCCACCAATATTACGCTGGAAATTAGAGCACAACCGCGAACACAATAGCTCTCCAAAGAAACACACTGGAGTAGTTTTGATGATAATGTTTTTTTTTTCCTGCAAAAATCCTGTACAATTAAATCAATATCCCGAATTCTTGTTACACGCACGGTGACAATCCTGGTTTATTATTATAACGGGATCAAAGTTAGTGGGCTACACTTTGTTTAAAGAACTATATTAAATTATATTTCTTTTACACTGGTGAAACACGGCTTGGCAAAAAGACGCACACAAAAAGAAAGGACGAAGTAACTCTTGGACGAACTCTCGGTGACTCTCCGCGGGGATTCGTTAACGAAGGTGCGCACCCTTCGAAGAATAAAATCGGACTCCTCGACGAATCTCGATGTTGTTTCGTCGGATATCTCTATTCGAGATTGCACACATACAGGGAAAGAACCTGTACATGGGAAGGACAGTATATCCCATAGAGACTGAAGTCGAATAAGGGAAAAGCGACAGCAAAAACTGACTGATATTTGAATTCGACTAGGTCAGATGTGCAAATGGATGATCGCTCATATAGCGGCCGTAAAAGGTTGCTATGTTTGAACTAGCGACTCGTTGACGCAGAAATAGCTTTCTGAGTATTATGTCAACAGAACGCTATTTCGAGGGTCATGCGCTAAGATACGCGTTTGTTTATCTTAGCTAATGGTATATGGGTTGTTACGGAAACTATACCATGGGACCTGATCATTGGCATGATTGTTTGATTAATAATCATGATCGTGTCCGACTCGATGATCGGTTATCGATATAGGCGATCGATCATCGGAAATCTGGCTTGCAGATGTGCAAGCAGGCGAGTTGCCCGACGTGTCTTCTTGGACCAACGGATTGTTGCAACAAGAAGACACAGGAGGATCGGTGTATGTTTAGTTGGCATGTTGCCGCCCAGAGGAACCGATCAGGTTCACAACTGATTCATGTAAAATGAACCGAAGTGGTTTGGTTGACATGCATTCGTATGATGCCATGGCAAGATGATGATCTTGCCGTGGGCTTATTTTCCGGGTATGATATTAAAAGGGTAGCTTAACGCTGCTTGATTGCAGGTAAGCAAAATGGCTTTTTGGGTGTGGAAAGGCGGGTTAATTTAAAGGAAATGGGTGGTTCTTTGTGAATGTTTAAAGAACCGCCACAGGCTCCTGTTTTAAGACCACCGGAAACAACAACACACGACCAATGGAGACCAATTCGGTTTGCTACAAAAATGATACGCGAACGATAGACGAAAAAACGGAATGTCTATGGGGGATTATGACTCTTCTGGGATGAATGTAATGTACTTTTTTCAAAGGAAAGCCTGGAAATTAAAGCGAATAAAATATTTTGAGGATGAAACCATAATTAGTTGAATTAGTGAGTCGGTGGTTTAAATGGTTAATATTTTAGGAACAGGAGTTTTTGACACGTAAAACAGGTTTGTGAGCTAACATATTCCAAAATGTCACCTCAAACCGCGAACCTTGACAAAACATGTGAGCAATATTAAACTGAGGGTCCTTGTAACGCTTTCTACTGTTCCCATGTATAATGTTGTTTCTGGTCATCGTATAAATCTGCCGACCATCGTGATCAACCGACCCCACTGCATTCAAGCGGACAAATGTGAAGCGGATCTTGGGAAGCTTGAGAAAAGAAGAGCGACTAGCAACACCATATGTGTAACTTAACTGGACAGTGAGCACCGGTTTTAGGCTCAGCCCATTGCGGAAAGTCTTTGACTTATGTGGGTAGATATATTTAGGCCTAGGACTCGCCTCCTCTAGCGTTTTGCCCTTTGACGTTTTTTCAGAAACCCATTAAAACATCGTCCCAGATATTGCCTCGTGAGTCGCTGAAATAGAGCTTCTGTCCTCGATTCCATCGGAAACAGTCGTGTTGCTATTTTCTCTCTTCCTTCCATTCTTGCAGTTTGTCTAGTAAAGTTCAGAAGGCATTACCAAATTGCGAAAATGGTGTCGTTCTTGAGAGAGATGAATTTAATATTTCCTGTGGGCTGAAAATAAAGCCGGCACAAAATCACGCCGTTTTTCCTAATTTTAGACGCGACTGTATGCCGAACTCCAAAATAAAATACAAATTTTCTCTCAAACATATCGCGGAACTTATAGCAAGTCGTAATAATATTTTACAAGGCGTCTAGACGGTGGGAGCCAACCTACCATCTGTCCTAACTTTTCGACCGGACATGGCGGGGTGGTATCTCAAAGGACAGCTGGGTGTTGGAACTTAATATGTTGTTTTATCTCCGTTTTGTTGTGTTTATTAATTTTTATACGTTTCAATTTTGTTAGGGCGCCTTGTTTCTTAAACATATCTACGAAAGATATGTGCTCTGTATTTCAGTTCATTGTTCTATTATATTATTCTCTGCTTATATAAATGTGTATCCAAATATCCGTTTGTTTCCTCCGAAAATGTACTTAATGTAGTCACACCCTAAGGACTTGCTTCAGAAGGTTGCAGGACAGTGCCTCACAGGTTGTTATATAAGGATAACAACCACATTACAATATTTCTCCTTACAAATATAAATTTGTTGTAAATGATGACTATACGAATAATAATAAGTTATGTAATATGTATGCAATTGTTATTGCGAAAGTCATTTTAACAATACCCTATTTCAAACTCTCTCATGTCGATTCTTTTTCCCTTTTGATCACTTTTTCCTTTCAGAAATGGAAAGCGCTCCTAGGAACGTACAAGTCAGGCCATTCAGTTCATCATCAGTAGTTATAACATGGGAACCACCTGAGACACCCAATGGGCAAGTGACTGTAAGTATTGAACAAGCTTCCACCAATAGAAATCCTTTCACAATCTCATTTGTCACTTATTCAATAATAGATATAAATTTACATTCTTTATCCTTCTTCCTATTATCATTATTATTATTACTGTTACTGTGGCGTGAAGGGAAAAGCCTTGTTCCTCTACAATCTTTTCATGCAAACCGATTATCGAATTTTCTTTTGTGTAGTGCGTGTCAGTTGTACGATTGTGTGTGTGCATATCCTTTTGTCATCCTTCGACGACAATGCCTTACAAATCTAAATTTGAGTTGAATTTCAATCCTCTGCGGATATGGTGCGAATAAAATTTAGGATTTTCATTCAATTCCTTTTAAGGCGTCACGCCTTAGTGAGCCTTTGTTCAAAAGTATCTACGAGTACGACATTTGTATTTTTAAATTTGTATTATCAATTTTTTTTGTTCTTTATTGTTGTTCAGAATGTTTGATATTTATCACTGACAATCTATAATAAAAAATTCAAATTTATTTATTAAGTTCCCCCTTGGGAGTGGTTATGTGGTGAAAGATAAAACAGCTTTCATAAGGTTGTTTCTATTCAAAGGAGTGTACACCGAATCCAGAAAGAATTCGTTAGAAGAATTGACACATATCATGATTGTCAGATGTAAGAACAGGGAGAAAGGTGGAACAACCCATGACATTTCCGGGTGTGGTATAACAATGTTATATCTGTGAAGTAATCTCATGTTTCAAAGGAAAGACTTTTTATATGATAATACATAACGGCCTATTATATGGTGCGCGGTTTCGTAGCAAATTATCGCCGATCTCAATGGATTTGCCACATAGTTTGAGGTATCAAAATATTCCTACAATTTGGCCGACGTTAATAGGAAATTAAAGATTAACGCTGTATTCCATCGTTACCGTGGTGAGTAGTTGGATTCACATAGTTCTTGTCAATGGTATTTATTTTTTCCCAGCAGCTTACTGTGCTTCGGTTGTGGATGGCCTCACTGAAAAGGATTCTATATATTTTGCCGTACGGATTTTTATTTTTCACGAAACATGTGCACAAAGGGAATGTTTAGATATCTCAAACGGCAAAGCTTGCTGCAGCCGGAAAAAGAATGAGAGGAAAATGAAATTAGGTAGCGATATTCCTTTGTATTCAAACCTGGAAACTACAAGGATCGTCCAATAAATCCTTAGAAAAACTTAGTTAGATGAGCATTTATTTATTTCTTCGCTCAATCGGTTCAGTGACAGTGAATAACACTCGTCTGTTTTTATCTTTTTTTTTTAAAGTCCCCCGCTGGGTAGAAACCTTGACGTGGTGCGGAGGCTGAAACTACAATGAATCACTCAGGCTATGTTGACGGAAGTATATGCTTCCAGTAGGTATCCAGGGTGTTACGCGTCACCGTGCCCATTGGATGGTTTGCAGCCAGGGGTATACCCGCTGTATTATAGCGGCGTCTCTCTGACACCGGGTCGAATCAGATTAGTAAGCAGACCTTACCATATCAAAGAGGGGCTCTGATGTGGCCGACTATTTCAAACCCCAAGACTCGTGGGAACAAAAATAATCAATATACAAAAAACAATCCCACGAAAAACCCGGTAGGCGTAGGTGTGATGAGCCGACACTAACATAAGGGAACAAATCATCAAGAAAACACCGACTCGGCAAAAAGAAGACGTAGGGAAAAACGGAAAAAGCGGGATATACGCGTCGGTACGTGGAATGTTCGAACGTTATATAAACCAGGCGCGATACAGACGGTCGTAAAGTAAAGAGAGCCTACACGACGTTTCAAATGATAATGGAATTCGAATTATCACGTTCGCAGCGTCCAAAGATCTGGTAGCGAAAAGCACGATGTTCAAGTACAAGCAAAACCATAAAGCCACATGGATATCACCCGACGGCGTAACACGTAACCAAATAGACCACTTCCTCATAGACAAAAGACACCACTCGAATATCCTTGACGTAACATCATATAGAGGAGCAGATTGTGGCTCCGATCATCTTCTAGTGATGGGCAAAATTAGAAGTCGGTTTGCAGCAAACCCACATGGGCAATCACGGGAGACGAGCAAAAAGTTCGACATTGATAAACTAAAAGACCTACGCAAAAGGGCTGAATATCAAGAGGAACTAACGAATAGTCTTAGCATCCTAGAGAATGGGAGTAGTGAGGAAGAGGAAACCAATAATCTGGGCACTAAATTGGCATCGATCAGAGACACAATCAAACAAACAGCCCAAAAGGCATTAGGATTTAAGAAAACCATTAAGTCCACACCTTGGTTTGACGATGTGTGCAGGGCGAAGATAGAAGAACGTAAACGCCTCAAAGTGATCCACTTAGAAAGATGTGGTGAAGTCAACGCAGAAAGATACACGACGATTCGGAAAAAGACAATGAGACTCTTCAAACGCAAACAACGCGAATGGGAGAAGACTCGGATCGAAAGAATCCTAGAAAATTCCAGAGCAAAGAACATCAGCGGTATGTATGCCGGTATAAATTCAATTAGAAATGGCTACCGAGGAAGGGGCAAAACAATTCGAGACGCAAGCGGCTGCCTGGTCACAGAAACAAACAATATCGTGACAAGATGGAAGCAGTACTTTGAAAACCTGCTCAATGTGCGCACCTATCAACCACAAATAAACGCCTCAGACATACATACAACCGAGCCTCAGATCCCAGAGACCTCTTTCGACGAAATTGTAGACGCAAAAAACCGATTGAAAAACAACAATGCTCCCGGAGTCGACTACATACCGGCGGAGCTTGTGAAGCATGGAGGAGAGGCAAACGTTCGAAAGATCTTCCAACTGATTAAAACAATATGGGATAAGGAAGTTATTCCGGAAGAATGGAAAACCTCAATAATCGTCCCCATTTTCAAAAAAGGTGACAGATCTGACTGTGAAAATTACAGAGGAATATCATTGCTCCCAGCCACATACAAAATACTAACAAATGTCATACTGGCGAGAATCACACCGTACGCAGAATAAATATTGGGAGACTACCAATGCGTATTCCGTACGAACCGGTCAACGAGCCATCAAATGGTCACAATAAGGCAACTACTGGAAAAGAAGTGGGAATACGGAGAGACGGTTCACCAACTGATCGTTAATTTCAAAAAAGCCGACGACTCAGTCGCAAGGGAAAGACTCTACCATATTGTAGTTGAGCTGGGAATCCCGAAAAAATATGCAGCCCTCATTCAAATCTGCACCAACGGTATAGAAAACCACCTTTCGGAACCGTTTGAAATCCGAGACGGACTTAAACAGGGGGTTGGCCTCTCACCATGTCTCTTTAACCTTGTCCTCGAGTATGTCATCAGAAAGGTACAAGACGACAACATGGCCGGATAATCCATGAACGGGGTCACACAAGTGCTCGCATATGCGGATAACATCGCCGTTCTGGGCTATAATGTAGAAACTGTAAATAGAAACTGTGAAATCATCATGCAATCGGCAGAAGAGGTGGGCCTAGAAATAAATGAAGACAAAACAAAATACATGATTATGGCGAGAGCAGGTGGACATCTGAGAACACACATAAACATCGGGGGCAAGATATTTGAAAATGTCAAAGAATTTAAATACCTGGGAACAATACTGACAGCCAGTAACGCAATGTCGAAGGAAATCAACAAAAGGTTACACTCCGGCAACGCTAGTTGGCATGCAGCCAGTAAACTGCTGAAATCCAACTGCTATCACACAATATAAAGCTCCGTGTCTATAGAACCATAATCATGCCGATTGTTCTATATGCATGCGAAACATGGGCTCTCACAAAACGGGAAGAAAACAAACTCCGCGTATTCGAGAATAAAGTTGTAAGGGGTATCTTTGGAGGTAAATATGACGAGGAGGCAGGACAATGGAGGAAATTCCACAAGTACGAATTGGAAGAGCTATACCGCAAACCTACAATAGTGAGAGTAATCAAGACGCGAAGATTAAAATGGGCCGGACACGTGGCGCGAATGCGCAACGATAGGACCGTGCATAGAATTCTTGACGGTAAGCCAACGGGAAAGAGACCGACAGGACGGCCGGGACGATATGGGAGATTCCTCAGCACGATCCTCAACCACATGATGTCCAAGTTATTGGGTTATAGGGCCTCTATCTTTTGGCAAGGCACATTGGATCGTATGATGACCCAGACCATCCCTTAAAACCGAATCTCGAACGTAAGTCGTATCCTGAGTAGCGAAGATACCTCGAATCGGTTGACGAATTGACCTGGGTCTCAATTAGGGCAAGGATATCAGGTTTCACCGTTGCAAATATTGGTGGACGCCGTTTACATTTGTATTGGTGAATCTGATGGCACTGATGTTGCAAAACACCGTTATGAGTTGAACCTCGACAGTGAGGTTGATTCCGCGATGACCAATTTCTTCAAGTTATTTTTATTTTATTTATCAAAAAACTTGAATGATGTTCTCCCCGACACAGTCCTCGTCGGAGATCCGGAGGGGAAACTAGTTTATCACCAGAATTCTTTATCTCAAAAGGTACTGTAGCGATTCTAACAGATACACACAATTCACAAGCAAAAGTAGTGAGGAACACCGAACGAAAGAAATCGAATAAGAAAAATACATCAGAACCGTATACCAAGCGATAAATAAAAATAATTCACACCAGTGGAATATACTCGAGTTTTGAAATCAAATTCTAAACACGGTCAGTAGTCTGATTTTGATAGCCCTCGGGACGAGAAGTCTCTTTCGAAGGACCAGGAGAGTCTATATCGAAGATTCGCATCGCATAGTCGAGCAGCAGGACAGTGAACCCCACCGAGGAGATCGAACCGCGAGACGAATACACTAGTAGAAGTAACCGCGACTTAAAAGTTAAAAATAAAGAGAAAGGCGAGTTAACGTGTGTCCAAAGTTCGTAAGTTAACTTACAGTAAAAGCGTCAGGAGTACTTAATACGGATAGTGACTTGATGTAAACTCGGAATTAAAAACAATGTTAATAAACAAAAGTGTACACTAAAAATAGTTCGTGTTTTATTTATGTAAAATAAACAGACCTGGTTCACCTAAAGGTACTTCGTCGCTTCCTTTGCCACCGTGTTTTGCTCCGCTTGTGTATTTTCCTCTGCGGTTAACAGTGTTCGGCGGAACACTGCATCATCAAACATTTGAAAACGACATTCAAATCCGCTAAAGTACCATCATAACTTATCTCCACTTCAGTTCGGGCCATCAGCCAGACATGCTACACAGTCGAAAATTTCTCCCGACGATATCGCGGAATGTACACCGTGACGGGGTAGTCTCTCACCTTGGGGCCCACTACCACCTAAACCAACCCTTTCTCGAAGCGGTCCATCAGCCAAGCTCCAGAAAGGTGGCCACGGATTTCTCCCGACAATTTCACGGCGCCTATAGTTTGATAGGATGGCATTTCATCGGGCTATTGGGCGTTAAGACCCCTGATCATCTCATCATCGGCACTACAACCGGGGTCCGGTCTTGACCATATTTAGCAAGTCTCTCCACCGGTATCCGGTCCATATCCGAGACTTGTTAATTTGTTTTTCAGGGCAAGGTTATTAGCCTTGCGCCACGTTAAGACCCCACCTGCCTTTATATATAAATAAAATGAAATGTTTTTGGTTACATGAATTATTTTTCTAATTGTCGCTTTTATTTCTGGTATTCTTTTTCTTTTTAGTTTACCCTTTTTTTATTTTTATTCGTATGATTTTCGCTTCTTTTTTGTCACTTCTTTTTTCATAATTTTTTTCTCATTTGATTCTTAAATCGTGCAAACGACATTTTAATCGGATTCTTTCTTTAATTTGGTGCATGACCTTCCAAATCAAAGCAGCAATAGCATACGATGCTTGTTTTTGATCTACAATTTTTTAAGCTCAGAAGTCGTATAATACTTTGCCAATCAGCCTTCCAACAGTTTCAATCGAATTTTAAGTAATATCAAATGTCAATTAGCGCTTATCAAAACACACATCGTTTCATCTTTCCTCCTTGTTGTTTTTTCATAAATATTTATTGGTCCTGATTCATAAACTCATCACATTGTCAAGTTGACATTTGTCCAGACATATGCCCCAGTTTATCATCGAAACCCATGTCTACTCGTTTCGTCCTTATTTTTTCACATGTACACCACGACTGGTTGGAATAAATTCCTTCCCATACAATGTATGCCTACTGCTAAGTCAATATGTATAGCGAAAGTTGTCGGCCCAACAACCAATGGTCGCCAGCTGACATCGTACGCCCGACACTCCTTGGTTGTCCTTTTATGAACAGAATAGCTCAATTAATGCCGGTCACACAAGAATAACAAATAAAATTTTGCCCATTCTTCATCTTTTATTGTTCATAATACAAGTATATGCTAAAGTTCTACTCTGTTATACCGTTTCTTTACATGACCAGGGCTATAAAGTGTATTACACAACAAATCCTAATCAGCTTGAGGCATCTTGGGATTCGCAAAAGGTCGACGATAGCCTGCTGACAACAGTGTCTCAATTGACACCTCACGCTATTTACACAGTACGTGTGCAAGCGTTTACATCTATGGGAGCCGGTCCGATGTCCCCTCCGGTACAAGTCAAAACCCAACAAGGTAAGTTTGGTAATTTTGTTTTTCATGTTCTTTTAATAACAACAACATACTGATGTCTTGTAATATCGGGAGTAAAGTTTATGAAAGGCTTTGTATCCGGGTCAGCTAACTTTATGGTCACTTAGTAGATAACTTGAAATAAAGGATAAAATTTACGAGGAACATATTTCCTCTCTGCCCTCGAAGTACTCCGAATACGTTCAATATAATATTTTGTCATACATATTTTTGTCGAATTTAATCACGTAAATTCATAAATTATTGCTCGACGTGGATAGCTTCGATGTAAGGAAGGCAGAAGACATTTTGGAACATGTGTCTTAGAAAGCAGTGCTTCCAAAACATAAGTGAACCAGAAAGGATCTTATTCAGATAGTGCCAACGTTTTTCCCATCTGTATAAAACCTATGTCATCTAAATATAAATGCAGTTCGTGACTCTGCACACGTTTATGACGTGACTCTTGACTAAAACGTCGAAGATGATAGTCCTCCACCACAAACCGGAAGCAACTTTTTACTGGTAATAACTCTTTAGCGTCGTGGTGATACTCTTTTGAAAACGAAGGGCTCCTACCTTCGGTCTGTTTTATTCACCACGGCTGACCCTGTATGGAGCAAACCAATTCCTAAATTATGCAATAATGGTATCGATGATATAAATGCTCTCACATATCTGACGTCCAACATCCGACCACTTTTATAGTTGAAATTCGACACCAAAAGACACACTATATACAATACATCCAATGTGAAGAGCAAAAATGAAAAATGAAATCCACGAATATTATGGCATTCTATGTTAATTTTAATAATAAAATGAAAGGTAATCTATCAATGGATATAAGCGCCCGTTCCTTCTTGCGAGGGGTCAGTATATCCAAAACCGAATTTCCAAAAGCTCCATGACAGGTCTAACCTTAAAACTGGATATCAAGAATTCGAAAAAAGTCTTCTCCTTCTTAGCAGACCGCGACATACATCCCAGCCCACATTGCAGGCTTACGTCGATTGTTGTAATCCGCGTTTTTCAGTATTGTGTAACCACAACTCAACAATTTTTCCACTAAGCGAAATCTAGATAATAATTGGCACAAAATTTTCTAGAATCTTATTACAGATATAATCCAATGTGTCATATCCATCTGTCATTCGCAAACTATGAAATGTGTAAACTTCTTTTACCAAAGTATCCGAAAGTTTTCAAAGATAACCGAATTATTATATCTGAAATCATCAATAAGCGAAGAGGAAACTGTTCGTAGTTTAATTAATAATTAATTAATAATTAAATTTAAAAAATTACATTTCCACTGCAAGTCAGAAATATTTCACTCAGTCACCTTCAACAATATTTCTTCTGAGCCTCGCTGAAAAATATCCTTGAATAGGTGTGAATAGTATCAATTAAAGTTGATTCCAGATTTTTCACGCTGTCTCCTGAGTACAGTATAGCGCCCCATAGCCCCAAATGCCTGGGAATAAAATGTGAATAAAAATGCAACGGATGTACTTGTATACACTCGAAACGTCAAATATGTTGGAATTATTCTCTCAGTTTATTTATTTAATTTATGCTTAAAGTGGAAATGATTTCATTTCCGTATTCGTGTTAGTTGAATTAAATTTATGGAAATTTTGTCTTTTCTTTTCTTCCTTTCATTTCGATCCAATTTCCGGGCATGTACACCTTCGGCGGATCCACCGAATGGGCAACATTATAATCATCAACAATATCCCATCAACTGCAATATCCAAAACCACTTATGTTCGATGTGCAACCGATATGCGTGGTATAATTCACAGGTGTCCCATCGCAGCCCAGTAATTTCCGGGCTACCAATATCGGTGAGACCGCAGTGACTCTGCAATGGTCCAAACCGACGCATTCCAGTGAAAATATTGTTCACTACGAATTGTACTGGAATGACACGTATGCAAATCAGGATCATCACAAGTAAGTACTGTAGAATAGTAATTGTACAAGTGTATGCTATTGCTTTACCTGATTGAATGAGTAGTGAGAGTAGTGAGATGAGAAATGTTTTCTGGTACACAAGGGTGGTAGGAACTTTGATATCTGTGGAGTTTTGTGTTCCTCATGGAATGACACAAATTAAAACGTATCTGTCCAGAATTTTATATTGGTACAGGAGCAGAACTCTACAATCTTATTTTATTGCAAATTTTCAGACATTTCTAGATGGTCAAAAATAAAAACAAAGAAGTAACCTTTAGATGGATCCAAAAAGTACTTCTCTTCGTAGTTCCCGTCTTATAATAACGGAAAAAAGGCCAGGGAAAGGGCTTCAGTTTACTTTGAAAAGTGATATAATCCTTCTTCAGCCTAACTACACGGGCGTGACTCGCTTTACCTGGTCACGTACTACTTCTTCATTGAAATTGTGGGGGTTGTGGTATTATGCCTGCGTATGGCACGGCTTCACTTAGAATCCCCCGACACTTGTTACTCCGAAGGAAATGGAAAACACCTTTTTTATTTATTTAAAGTTTTTTTTATTTCTTTTATTTACAGCTCCAGTCTGTTCACCGATATATTTATTTAACTAGATGTATTCGAGACTATTTTACACTTAAGGAAAACTTTACATTAATACCTTTTCGTTTTATTTCGTTAGTTTTTTTATTGCCGAAATACGCGACGCAACCTTTCGCCCTGGTGATTGAATAGCGACTGGTGTGAATTGGGGTTGAAATTCATATTTCATTCCACACACAGGACGACCAAAAGAGACCACGCCTCTGCTCTCTCAACCTCACGCCCGTCAAAGTGTGAGTAACTTTTGTTAATAAGGTAATTGACGGACATGAAGAATGAGAGAACAGAAAACATGATATGCTGTGATCTCGTGGTAGCCTTGGTTGTGTGTGTTGGTCTCAGATGCAGCTACTGACACGACCTACTGACCCAGTGGTACGGTTATGGTGTAGTTAAAGCGCATTGAACCGTGGAAAGAAATACGAATGAGAGGGAAACCTAGCTGATGTTACTCCCCTGCAAAAAGAGATCATTGATCCCAAGCGAATGGGTGATCTGGGAGAAAGTCGATAGGACGCCGCTGATGTTTGGGAAATAATTCGCGTGAGAACCAGACTCTAAGACGCTGAAATTACCCCAGCTATTTTGCTATGATGCAATAGCGTCGTTCTTTTAGACTTGTTGTTGCTAACCGACATTATTAGATTTCCGACGGGAAACTCATGGTTAGCAAGAATGGAGTTGCCGTATGACATTTATGTAGCTCAACTCAATTATGCATTATCTGCAAAGGATGATGAGTTTAGCTATACGTCCGTTTTAAATGTTTTACAGGGTTATACATATAAAGGAAATGGGTAAGTATGACGCGCTGAAAGCGGCCGAAATTAGGTGGAAATGTTGGTTGGAATTGTGGGTTGTTTCTCGTGTAGAATAGAGAAACCCCCCACAAAATATTCAGGCATTTAGAAGCAATCGATATCTCTCTTTCTATTTTGTCGATACATCCAATCTCCTTTGTCTTTCGCTGATACTGTGTTTTGATGGCACGAATAAAATGGCAGCTAATAACAGCGCCATCTTTCAGTCTATAGTTTGTTATCGAGCGTTTGTTTTGTTTTTTTTAGTGTTTGTGTTGAATGCGTTCGCCTATCGGATAATTTTTAAATTGTTGTCCAATGGTATATGTCTTGAATGGAATATGTAAAAATAGTATGTCGTTACTGTTTGAACTTGGCAAGGTCTTCAGCGTCACTTGTGGGTGATACATTGCTGAGGAGAGTGGGACAGCTGATGTTATAACAGTTTTTATTTTATTAATTATAATTATTACATGCATATCTATCTTTCTTACGTGCAAAGTTGCAGTTCCCATCACTGTGGGATAGCTTGCGCCTGGCACCAACATCCTTTGCCTGCAATTTTGCAATTCCCATCGCCTTCAGGCGATCTGCAGCCAGAATAGGCATAATGTTACCGTCCCAATGTGAATAACGACGAGATTGCAAGGTTGCAGTTCCCATCACCTTGGGATACCTTGCGCCTGACACGAAGATCCGTTACTTGCAATTTGCAATTCCTAATAGGCCCTAACCGCGTCCGTACCTTATTGCTTTACTCTTCTCAGCAATGTATCACCCATCAGTTAGACGAAAAGAAGATTAAGAAAATAAGAAAAGAAAGAAAAAATAGGGTAACAAAGTTTAAAAAAAAAGTTTTGTCGGGCGAAAAAGTACATTTTATACTCGGCCCGGACCTCAGAAAAATTACATCTGCCCACTCCTCATGAATGCGCGAGTGTAACCAAGAGCGAAAGAATGAGAAAGAATTCCAAGAACGGGTTGAGGACATGTCGATATTCGACAGTTATTTGTGTCACATTACATCGCCATTGACCGTGACGCCGAGCAAATTCATCCACAACAAAATTTGATTGGTGCTGTGCGTTGACCACGATCATTTTCGCACAATATTGTCGTATTTAACACATTTCTGTTTTCCAATCAGCTTACGTTTAATAAAAGCGAAATTGGGCACGACATGATTTTTGCCACACAAAACATTGAGCATCTTCTTGAACCGAACCTTATGCAGATGGTTTAAAATTATTTTGTGGCGGGTTTTTGACCTCTAGGCGATGCTACGTTTGCCGGGATACTTCAGTCATTACCTTGATTTTATCGACATTTTCGACGACGGTTCTAACTGTACAACTTGAACACTGCTGTGACAGTATTGGAACCACAGACACAAACACCATTCATAATTTCTGGCGAATTCCATCTATTGTCGCTTTTATTCAAATTGTTTCCTAGTTAATTTCCATATTTCAGAACCTTTAACTGGTCTTACACTCTAGAATCACCTATCCCAACCTATATTTACTGAGGGCAAGGCCCATCATGCTGCATTTTATTTATAATGAATTCACTTAAGTTAATTAATGGAAACAAATCAGTTCACCAAATAGAAATCTTAGAATAATAATACCGTAGATCCCAATTAAAGCTGGGAGCAAAACTCGATGGTGGCTCCGCTTCACTAAATCCTGTTTCAGGAAACATGTCCTGCCTGGAACAAATGACTCCGAACATGAATAAACAAACCCATGGAGACAATGCCATGAAGTAATACAAAACACCTTTGTTGGCACCCTTGTCCACCAATAAAAACCGATCAATCCAAAAAATGGAGAAGAGCTATGGCATTAAAAGAGTATATAGGAATTACTTATCGTGAATTCACTCGGGTTGATATATGGTGAATTGATAATTTCCTCAAATGGAAATTCTTTGGCAATAAAACCATAGATCCCAGATAAACATCTGGAAGGAAAACTGTATGGTGGCATCGTTTCCATTAAATCCTGTTTGAAGAATTCGCCGAAAGGCAAATTATACAAATCTTAAGTAATGTTTAGCTTAGAGCGTCTGCGAAGGACCAGTAAGTTATTATATAAGATAATTAAGCTAGAATTTAAGCATTTTTTGTCTAGCCTTTAATTTAGAAATTAAGAATATAAAAAGAAAAATAAAAAATGTTTTAAAAATGAATCCTGTTTGAAGAAACATTCCCTGCACGGAACAAATGCTTACTAACATGGATAAACAAACTTGTTGAAACAATGCCATACGGATAATACGTTTGCATCCCTTACCCGCCAATAAAAAGCGGTCAGTTTACAAAATGGAAATGTCACGACAATAAAACAACGGACAGGAATCTTTTAAGCTGAATTCGTTTGAGTTGATTTACAGGAAGTTAATCAAGTTCTCATTAGAAATTCTTAGAGAATATAACCATAGATCGGCCACAAGCAAGTGTAAGGAAAACTCGATGGTGGCACAACTTTCATTTAATCCTAGTGCAGGAAGCATATCTTACATAGGACAAAAGGCGGTGCCTGTAAATAAACACGTTTTTGGATAATGGGCCCGTGTACAATAGATATGCAAAACTCTTTGTGGCAACCCTTTCTACTCTTGAGTAGAAGTTGTTTAGATTGTAATGTACCCACTGATCATCATCATCATCGGCACTACAACCGGGAGCCGGTCTTGGCCTTATTTAGGAAGTCCCGGGGCTTGTTAAATTTTCCATAATGATTTGTTTGTTTTTTTCGGACAAGGTCATTAATCTTGCGCCAGGTACCCACTGATACTTGAACACATTTTCACACTGAATCATCATTCAATTCATTGAAACAAGTTGCCTGACGACGCACACCACAGCAAAGATATAACATTACAATGCTCATTGTCCAGATGTTTCCGATGGAAGTGTGTCATGTATAATATGAGATATCACGGTGCATGACACTCTCTTATATTCGTTTTACTTGGGAGGTGAGTCATTGTGGATTAGCCATGCCATTTGGAGTCACAAAGGTAGTGGATGAATCAGCCGGAATATACTGGCTTCTGACCCACTTATTATTGGTAGGGTATGGAAATGTTGATAGGAAAATTTAAGGATCGGATTTTTAACCAATAAATCACATTCCAACGGATCACAAGCTGTATTGTTTCTCACTTCTTATGGGAGATATTTATGGCATTCGTACCCTGCCCATCGACTTCGCTATCATTAACTTCTTATGGCACATACTTATGCCATCGTGCATAATGCCTGCCTAATAATCAGGCAGATGATGACTCTATTCTAACGGCTTCTATCACAGTAGCATTAGTGGAACGACTTCCAACTTGAGAAGATCGCATAGACTTTACATCCTTATTTCATTACAATCACTATTTCATTATAAGATGTAGAGTAAGAAAAGCGTCAGTGTAATTAAGACGCCGGGAGCCGAATCCAACTGTTTCTAGCAGGCTAAAAGTAAAAGCTGGAAAGTCCTAAAATAATATCCTTCGCTTAACAAATAAGGCAGGGCACGAATGCCATAGGTTTCTGCCAAAAATAGAAATGAGAGCAATGCCGATTGTGGTCTGGTTGCATCTGATTTATTCTTCGAAAATTCTGTCCTTAAATACTATTTCTCCCATCAACATTTCCGATGCATACCATTATCAAGTAGATCACATGCCATCATATTTTGGCTGTCTAAATCACGACCTGAAAACTATGTTCGTCATTTCAAATATTCATTGCACATTGCATGGCCAATCCCCATTGACTCATCTCTCAGATGACACGTTAATAGGTGAGTGTCATGCACTGTGATATCGTATGCCATACATAACACACATCCATCGAGGCACCTGGGAAATGAGTATTGTCATGTGATACTGTTTATCTTTGCTTTGGCGTGTGCCGTCCGGTATTTTATCTCAAGATCAAGGATTTTGAATTATGATCTAATTATCCGGTGAATATTATGGCAAATGTTTTTCTGTTTTAATGGATACACTACACTACCATTAATCAAATCTTCAGAACTCAAGAATAACAACAGTCTATGCACTTATTTTTAAATCCAAATGGTGTTATCGCGTCTGTGACAATACTGAAGAACGTGTGATTCGAACTGATACTATAACGGTTAGAATCACTAAAAATGGAATCAATTCGCAACACATCAGGCCACTCGCGCATGTACGAATTCGATTTCTAAAATCAAGTACATTCAACTGATGTGGAATTGCTGTGTTATTGCTTGATATACACTATATGCTTGTGTATTGTGTGTGTATCTGTTAGAAACGTCGCACTACTCCCTCCTCAGTGACTTTGTTACGGTCAACTTCGTGTGCGAACGACGGAGCGAGGATCGAGCGAGCGAGAGGACGTAGGAGCAGGCGACTGTGCTGGTGCTCTATACGGGAGTCGGGATCGTAGTTTGAAGTCCTGTTTACTATGGGAGAGTGTGTGCTGTGTGTACAGATCACACGTTCAAATTGTAGCGTTAAGCAAGGATGGTGAAGACGGTGATTTGAACATACGATGAAACGGGTGAAAAACGAAGCATTGAAGCATCAGGCTACTGGCCGCGTATACGAATTCGATTTCTAAACTCAAGTACACTCAACTGATGTGGAATTGCTATGTTATTGCTTGGTATACGGCTGGTGCGTTTGCTTATTCGATTTTCTTTCGGTGTTATTCACTATATGTTCTTCACTATATATGCCACACTCGGACTAAAACAGTGGGATGGCATTTCACCATGTCTTTTTAATCTTGTGATCGAGTATGTTATCAGAAAAGTACAATACAACAACATGGCCGGATCATCCCTGAACGGGGTCACACAAGTGCCCACATATGCGGAAGACATCGCCGTTCTGGGCGATAATCTAGAAACTGTAAGTAAAAACAGTGAAATCGTCATGCAAGCGGAAAAAGAGGTGGGCTTAGAAATAAATGAAGACAAAACAAAATACATGATTACGGCGAGAGCTGGTGGAGCTCAGAGACCAGACATAAACATCAGGGGCAAGATATTTGAAAATGTCAAAGAATTTGAATATCTGGGAACAATAATGACGGCCAGTAGCGAGGTGTCAAAGGAAATTAACAAAAGACTACACTCCGCCAACGCTAGTATGCATGCAGTCAGTAAACTGCTGACATCCAAACTGCTATCGCGTAATATAGGGTTTTCCAATAGGGACTTGACAACATTTTTTCGGTAGTAAATTATAATTTGCAGACGTTGTTCGTTCGTGTACTTAACTATGATGAAAATGTTGAGTTTACTTAATAAATTGACAGTGACAGTTCGATGATTAGTGAAAGGGGGCGTTCACAAATTAAAAAGTTGTCAAGTCCGTATTGGAAAAGCCGATATAAAGCTCCGTGTCTATAGAGCCATAATCATGCCCATTGTTCTATACGGCTGCGAAACATGGGCTCTCACAAAACATGAAGAAAACAAATTCCACGTATTCGAAAATAAAGTTCTAAGGGGTATCTTTGGCGGTAAATATGACGAGGAGGCAGGATAATGGAGAAAACTCCACAACCACGAATTTGAAGAGCTATACTGCAAACCTACAATAGTGAGATCAAGTCGCGAAGATTAAGATGGACCGAACACGCGGCGCAAATGGGCAACGATAGGACCGTGCATAGAATTCTTGACGATAGGCCAACGGGAAAGAGACCGACAGGGCGGCCGCGACGAAGATGAGAGGACAATGTTAGATTGGACCTCGAGGAAATCGGATCAGATGGTCGAACGTGGAAGGAGAGCGCACAGGACAGGGAACAATGGCGGAGTCGAGTCGGTGAGGTCATGAACTTTCGGGTTCCTACAGGCCAATAAATAGATAGATAGGACATTCCTGGAAATCCCAGGTAATGTTTAAGGGTTTCCAGGCGGTTGCCGATCCATTTAAATTACCTAAGGGCCAGACAAAGGATGCGCTGGTTCACAAAAGAGATCCTAATACAAAGGATCTTAAATGAGATCAGCGCAAAAGAAAAGTACCAGGTTGCCTTATTGTAAAGGTTGTCAGGGCCGTGTCATCAAGTAGTGTAAGCGGAACAAAATGGCAATATAATGCTATAAAGGGAATACTGCCATTGAGTTGCTTATTGCATTCCCCATGCAATATGTACGTCGTAATATCCAATCTATTAAGATAACTGACTAAAATTTCTATTCCCTATTGTTGCTGTATGTAGCGCAGCCCGCTTAAAGTTTATGGCGTAGAGCGCCGCAGTAAATGAATCAAAATGTTTCAGGTATTTGATTGATTTATTATCGAAATTATTGGGGTATTCATACTCCCAATCAATCACTCAATTATTCATAAATTTCTTAATCTACTCATACAAATTATTCTTCATCAGCCATTACACTTAATTCATAATTCACTCAAAAATACAAAATGCTTATTACGCTATTCTATTCTCTATCATCAGCTCGGTGCATAGTGTAAGAACAATGACATGATTTGACCCAATTAATTTATGAATCATTCATCTGCAGCAAGCTCGCAAACGATTGGCATTTGATTCTTGCAAATCGTAACCGGGGCGATTCGTTTCTTTTGCTCAATGAAAAGAATCGACTTTAATTGTTGTCGGCAACGAATGCTGGTTACGTGACACTTGTTAATTGTGACAAGGTCAAATTGGTTTACTTGATATTATACTTCATGGTCATTTCGTGGCTATGTTGTTACACTACAAAAGGTTTTGCTGCGATCGAACGATCGGAAAAACAAGGAGTTGGTGTTCAGGTGTTGGCTAAGGCAGTCATTTATTTTTAATAGTGTTGTGCTGTGTCCCGGTGCGTGAGAGTTGTGCGTATTGACCGATGCGGCCATCTTATAAAAGAGTCTTGCAGCGATCGTTTTCGACTGGGCGATCGTGCGTGTTTCTGACTGTGTGTGTAATTCTGGAGTGATCGTTAATAAAGACTAAATTTAATTGTAAATTATGTTATATATTTAAGTATATAAACACTTACCTACTCTTGGCTTCCGGCTGTTAGAGCCCGTGGGTGTGTTACCGGATGTTGAACCTCCTGACTCATTCAAAATAAAAAGGCCGACTATTTGGTTTTTTCTTTATTTTAGGTTTTGTTTATTATTATTTTATGATTTATTTATTTCATTTAGTTTTATTTTAACTATTTAATTTACGCGGACCAATGGGTCAGTTCAATCCGACCGATTGATTTCAATTGCCATGCGCCACTCTTTGGCTGTCGGATACTAATTGATCGCACACTTGTGCTGTTGAATTCTAATTGTTGATGCAACCCTTGGTGCCGTCGGATTCTAATTCCCCGATGGGTTGATGCACCCCTTGTGGCGTTCTAATTCTAATTAATTTTACCCCCAAAGGAACTCTCTATTTATACCCAAAATTCAAATCAAGACTTTCATACTTTGCCACGGGTCATTGCTGAATTCCATCCGACGGTAGTCCCAGTCGAAGGCCATGCCAACGACGATGGGAACTGCAACGTCGTAATTTTTGCCGCCAGTCATTCCAAGGTGGTAACCTTACATCTACTCTGGCTGTAGTTCCACCCCAAGGCTATGGAAAAATTTCAATTCACGGTGACGTGAATCTGATTTGCCCATAGCAAATAGCATACATGTGCCTGGGTAAATTAACTTGAAGGTGATGGAGTGTTAGGTGATTATCAACGTAGCTGCAATCCGCATGTTGGAACATGGGTATGGGCATGGCTGGGACGTGGGAATTTCAGAATTGCAATTTTAGGTATGCGAGTGGGAAATGCATAATTGCATTTCAAGGTGATGGGAATTGGATTTGCCTAAGGCAAATGGCGTGCTATATTAGATGCGTTGCAATTTCAGACAGTTTTAAAGATATATTGTGCAATTTGCATGGAATGCTATATGTTTTGAACATATGCGTATATGATACATGTTATATGTATGTAGGTATTATAGATTATTGGAATTAAGATTATTGGAATTTTGCGTACAGCATACATGCGTATACATGTCATGTCATGTGTACGCGAATATTAGAGTCTGGGAGTTTTTGAATATTAGAGTATTGGATCTTATATCAGGGTATTGGAATTCTGCGTGTGACAATTATAAAGTGTGTTTTATTTTAAATGTGTGTTGTTACAAACATAGCACTCTTACCTCTCGCCAAGCTCTTCGAATTGATCTCATGAGATGACCAAACGATCTCATGAAATGAGATTAAAATTCAGATAAATATAAAATATAATAATATACACTGTCCGCATTCTTTCTCCCTTAGACGCATATCTAACACTGAATCCTATACACTGGATGGCCTGTACCCCGACACACTGTATTATATTTGGCTGGCGGCACGATCACAACGCGGCGAAGGAGCTACCACGCCACCTATTCCCGTCCGAACGAAACAATATGGTAAGATTTCCATCAATTAATTTCTCTTTCATTTAAAATCTAAACATTTGCTTAGTATTTAGTTTTAAATATAAGAAAATTACCATCTTACTGTACTATAATATAAATGTTAAACAAATGAATTCACACAAAAAAAAACGAACATAGCTTATATACCAAAATTAGTCTTAACGTAGTTTTGTAGTTTTTAATTTAAACAGAAACACAACAAATTAAGCTGAAATATCCCCCCAAAATTATAAAAGTTCCTTTAAATTGGTTTGCTTTAAATCCTCTGCCTTTCCCAAGTAACCACCCAACCTACTTTGCGGAAGTCTTTACACAAGCTGCGTGGAAAAAGGTAATCAACGGATCCTGCTTTGTATATCCTTTGTCTCCTTTTGGCTCTTTTTCACAAAAGAAGAGTATCAAACAAAAAAAAAACTTGTAAGAAGTTCAGTGTTTAGAAAAGTCCTTTGGCGAAAGGACGATCAACTACTATTTTCAGTAACGTGGGGTTAGAATGTTATAACCAACATTTTACTTTTTATCAACTCTTTTTATATGTTTTATTTTTTAAACCATACGTTGATTATTTTAAGCCTTTTTTTTAAACATAAAATATCCGGTCAATTAGAGTCAAGGATATGTTTTTCCCTTTTTTTTTTATTACATCTTAGTTACAAATACAAACGAATAATTTCCACAAATATTGCATGAAACGTTCAATCAGAAAGGATCTTTTGATTAAAAGAGGATTAGAGGCGTTATATTGTAATGGGCTTAGAAAGGATATTTGTCGTCCTGTTTTCTTAGTGAGTACATCAGCTAATATGTTTTGGAGTCGTCGCGTCCTAATTTGGGAAACCTTTTTGTTGGTAATTTGAAGATTACTCGTACAGGGTTCAGTTCTTAAAAGGTTGTACAACTTTTTGCCTCTTGGTTGGTGAACTGCAAAGTAATAAAAGTCTTAGCAAAGTCAGACGGACCCTTATTAGCATAAAGTTCAATTGAGTGAATGATTACGGGAAAGGTTAATTTCTAGATTACCCGAACATACTTTTGGATACTGACTTTCATTGAAAAAGCAAGGGATTTGGTTCTTATTTTCCGGTCCTATCCCTTGATGTGTATCTTTTTTTTTTAGCTTAGGGAAAGTGTGATTAATTTCAGGTTCAAGTTCCCTTTTTTTCAGTCCGGGTGAACGGCTAGAAAAAGTGGAAAACACTGTTGTGCATCGTGTTTTGCATACCGAAAGTCCTTATACTTTACATTCAAGTCTTGTGAACTAACTTTTATTTAATTCGATCAATTTGATTTGTTTTCTTATATATTTAGGCGACGATATTGTCGGGTATCAGATTTAAATGCTGTGACTGGACTTTCAAAAAACCCCAAATTTAAAACCAGTTTTGGTTTTTACTCCTTTTTGCAAAGACAACATTGTAATAGGAGGGTTGCCTCTTATGTTTTGGGATTTGGCAACCCTAGTGTTGCAATCCGGCAATTGACAGCTCTGTAGTAAAGTTGGACATTTTTGAGGTTATACGCACTCAGAACGTTTTGACATACGAGCGCTATTTGTGTTGTTTACAGTAACTTAAAAGATTCATCTCGGCCCAAAAATGGAATTAAATCGTCGACATTTTCGTGCGATTATTTTTTACAACTTTCGGCGTGGATTAACTCAGCAAGAGTGCATGGATGAACTTAATTCAATTTTTGGCGATGAAGCTCCATCAAGGACCAGTGTTTATCGATGGTATGGTGAATTCAATCGTGGTCGTAGTTCACTCCAAGATGAATTTCGTGAAGGTCGTCCAAAATCAGTTGTTGTTCCGAAAACCATTGATGCTGTGCGCGAACTGATATTGGAAGATCATCATGTGACCTATCGTGAGATTGAGACAACCTTAGGCGTTAGTGGGACCAGCATACATTCAATATTGCATAAACATTTGACTGTCAAAAAATTTTGTTCGCGTTGGATCCCACACAATTTGTCAATCGCCCAAAAAAAAGGCTCGTGTCAATTGGTCGAAAGAAATGCTCAAAAAATACGGTCGCGGTGCTTCGAAACACGTCTATGACATCGTGACAGGTGATGAATCGTGGATTTACGCGTATGAGCCCGAAAGTAAACAGCAGTCGACTGTCTGGGTGTTTCAAGATGAGCCAAATCCAACAAAAGTTGTTCGCGCACGAAGCACTTCCAAGCAAATGGTCGCCTGTTTTTTCGGAAAAACTGGACATGTCGCAACCGTACCACTAGAACAACGCAGAACAGTCAATTCTGAGTGGTACACAACCATTTGTTTGCCAGTTGTCTTCCAAGAAATCAGGAAAACCAACCGCCGAAGACGGATCACTCTTCACCACGACAATGCGAGCTCTCACACATCGGCTGCGACAACTGCATTTTTGAGCACCCAAAACATCGATTTGATGGGTCATCCGCCGTATAGTCCTGACTTTGCACCGAATGACTTCTTTTTATTCCCGTACGTAAAAAACAAACTGAGAGGTCAACGTTTTTCGACACCTGAAGAAGCGGTTGCTGCATTCAGAATGCATGTGTTGGAGATACCTCAATCAGAGTGGCAAAAGTGCTTCGACAATTGGTTCAAACGCATGCAAAAGTGTATAGATCTCCATGGGGAATATTTTGAAAAACAATAAAGTGATTTTCGATGATCAATATTTGTTTTTGTTCTCTAATCCCGAAATATAAAAGGCAACCCTCGTATGTCCCATGTTTACAATTTCATGCTAGATGGGTCCTTCTATCTTTTTCAAGTGTTCTTTGTACTTTAAGCGCTGTACTTCCTCGTGTTAAAGGAGTCGGCAATATTATTGACGAGTAAAATACTGTTCTCTATCTATTCCTACACTTATAGTTGATGACAGACCAATGAACAGTGCAACAAAGAAGGCAAATCTACTTACTACACATTTCATACTGTTTCCTCGAAACATTGGCTCGGGAATATAAGCTTATAACGTTTGAAATAATAGTGAAGAAGAACGTGTGATTCGAACTGACGCTATGACAGTTTGAATCACCAAAAATTGAACCTAAGCGTTACCCATCAGGCTACTGGTCGATTTTAGAATTTGATTTCTAAACTCGACCATACTCCACTGATGTGAATTGTTATGTTATCGCTTGGTATACGGCTCTGATGTATATTCTTATTCGATTTTTCGTTCGGTGCTCGTCACTATTTTGCTTGTGAATTGTGTGTGTATCTGTTAGAGTCGCCACAAGCTTAAATGATGGTACTTTCTCTTTTTTTTCTATCTTCCCTTGGTGAGTTTGCATCTGGAATTGATTTTCCATGCAATCCTCCTTTTATAGGTACATGAGTTTTATAGGTAATATACCCGCCTGTCACCTGGGAGACCGGGGTTCGATTCCCCGTCGGGGAGCCTCTGGCGCAAGACGTATGACCTTGCCCAGAAAAAATAAATCATTATGGAAAATTTAACAAGCCTTAGGACTTGCTAAATAAGGCCAAGACCGGTCCCCGGTTGTAGTGCCGATGATGATGATGATGAGTTTTATAGGTACATGATAGCGGCACCTATATGTTAATACAAATTCACATTGAGTGCTACCGATTAATTACGGGGGGCGACCCCAAGAATAAATATTTAGGGGTGGCAGGTTTTGCGTGTAACACGTATAACTACTGTTGCTGCTTCCAGGAATTAACGTGGTGTGGTATTTTTCACGAGTCAAGTGTAATATCTTCCAGGAATTGTCTGCTCCGCCGCTACTACCTTCTCCCCTCGTAGTACAAAGCAGGAACGTCATCGAATCTATCCTTTCCTTCTGGTCCCGGAGGCATTGTTTGCTGCCAATTTTTTTGTAACAGTAACTTGTCCGCCACATTGGATATATATTTCAACTGACATTCTGTCCTCATACTTGATTTCCAGATAAACTCGTGGCCCTTAATTTCGCGAGATGCCAATGCTTCACAATACCCCTTCAACCGGAAAATGCTTGGTATGAAACATTATATTCATTGTTCGGCAGCTGCTCCCCTTTTCACTGTGGTGGATGATGTATCCCATGTTCTCCTTTGGTTGATATACTTTGTAGATTTTGCACGTTAAGGCTTCTTCGACTTGGTTGAAATTCACTTGTAGAATCCTGATTCACGGTATTCAAAACTCAGAATGAACCGCATATTATTATTATTATTTTTTTTTTATTAGACTTTTCTCGGGAGAGGCGAACCTATAGCGCCCCGAAATGCCACCAAATAACTGTTGCAGTTAGTTGAAAAGCAAATAGAATCCTACGTTGTTGACCCCGCAGATATTCCGCTTTGTCTTCGATATCTTCTCGCCCTCAGAACCAAACCTTGTGTCAGCCGTTTGTACTATTGACAGCGTTTGCTTACCCAAGAAACGCAGTTGCCCTCTTATATCGTCAATTTCGTAGTAATCCCCGCGAACACAACCGCTTTTTCTTTTATTGGGTTACAATGTTTGATGCGGCCAAGACCGGTTCCCGGTTGTAGTGCGGATGATGATGATGAATGTTTGATGCACATTATGGGAACATTTTCTTAGTACTGATTCCATGGAGGACCCAATCCAAACTTGTAGCCAAGGCGACTAGTTCGGATGCTTCGATTTTCTTCAGTATTCTAGGGACTATGACTCCGTACTTAATTTGCCTTCTTCCTTGGTATATTATAGGTCGTCTCAAATAATCCGCAAATGATCGCATCGACTATTTCCCTTCTTCTTTACTTCTCTTTTGACGGTTTTTAAATTGTCTATTTTCGTTTCTATGAACGATCTGTTTTCTTTCCTGTCGACCGCTGTGATCATGAATTGGAATTTTCCTGTTCTTAGTCCACCGATTGTTTCCATGCTAAACATTCAACTTGCAATTGGCGAATGATAAATCCGGAAGTGAAGTGGTGGATCCTACACCCAAAAGAGCCAATGTTCCAATTCACTCCCCGCATCATTCCTCCATTGCCGCACGCTCCCACAGGCAGCATTTTCATATAAGTTTTCCTGCTGATAATGACGTCCACAGAGGTAACTTCCCCGCTCGGCTTTTATCGTTCGTCAACAGGTTCGCTTTGCCTTTTTTCTTCTCTCTACGCCGTCATTTATGGAAAATCGTCGGCGTGAAGAGTAGTGTGGTGCCATTATCCACACCTCCGAAAAGTGTACTCTGCGCAGGTTTATCCTCCATATTAATAATGAAGGCATTTGAACTAGAGTTTTGGTTTCTTTGCCAGCTCCCACTTTTCACCCATACCGTCCTTCCTGAACCTATGACATCGCAACACCAGTTTTTCTTTGTTCGTCGAGGCTTAGCTTTCCCGAATGGCGTAAGCATTTCTCCTCAACATGCACCTTTCTATTTCAGGTCGAGTGCGCTGTTACTGGTTGTTCTTCAATTTTCAAGGTACTTTGGTGGGGCGAAGTCATCATATATATCGAAAGCTTGCTAAGAAGTAGAGTAGTTGAAAGCTTGCTAAGAAGTATGACCTATGAATGATTATGCTGGTACATGAACCACTTATACCCCATGGCGAATGTGTTTTGATGGTCATCTTCCTCACTGTTTCTAGTAAACTCAAATAGCGCGACCACCTTAGCGCTCCTTGCGATTTCTCTTCTGTGCATCAGCGAAGGCGGGCGCCAAATCTTCATATGATCTGGTGAATGTCGACCATGGCAACACTAAAGAACAGCAGATCGATCACCTGTCTTAAGAGGGAAGTCGGGTTCAATTTTTTTCAAAACATCGATTTTCTAAAATACTAGATACCATTACAAATAATAGTTCTATATACTAGATACCATTAGAGATAATATTATAGTATACAACATCTTTTGGCGTAACGCTAATAACCTAGCCCGGAAAAATAAATTATTATGGATTTTTTTTTTTTTTTTTTTTTTTTTTTTTTTTTTTTTTTTTTTTTTTTTATTAGACTTCTCTCGGGAGAGGCGAACCTATAGCGTCGAGTGGGCGCCCCGAGATGCCATCAAATAACTGTTGCAGTTCTTTTTGAACAGTTGCAGGTTGTAACGCTCCGGGAACACTCGCGTGGGAAGGGAGTTCCACAGCTTCCCCGCTCTGTAACGGAACGAGTTCTGATACAGGGATGTTCGCGCTGTCGGGAGATGAACCACAAACGGTTGCGATCCGTCGGATTGTCTTGTGGAGCGCATATAGACCGAATTGCGTGGAACAATGCCAAGAATCTCCGAAAAACAGCACGATGTGATAGCGACTGTAGTCCCGACGTCAGCGCCGAGTCCCCGATCAGGCGGATCGCTCGTCTTTGTACGCTCTCAAGTAGGTCGAGGGTATGTTTAGGGGCCGAGCTCCAAACATGAGAGCAATATTCGAGCGCGGGTCTAATTTGAGATTTATATAGGAGAAGAAGTTGGGCCGAAGTAAAATATTTCTTGGCTCTAAAAAGATAACTCAGTTTTCCTGAGGCTGATCTGGCGATACCCGATACGTGTTTATGCCATGATACATTCCCGCAGACCGTGACGCCGAGCAATCTCAAACTTTCCCCAGCCTCGAGGGCCCGGCCTTTCATCATCAGCTGTGGAACCGATGAGCCGGTTTTCTTTGTGAATGTTGTATACTGGGTCTTCGTTGCGTTGAAGTCGACAAGATTGGCCTTTCCCCACTGCAGGACTTTATCTAGATCCTGGTTCAGAGAGTCAATCTGTCTACATCTCAGCTGGTGCGACGTTGATGCACCAATCGGCCGATCACTCGAAAAGGAAGAAACAAGCGTACTATCATCCGCAAAACTGAACACTTTGTTATCCGTTGTCTCCAACAAATCATTTATGTGAAGCAAGAACAAGGTTGGAGCCAAAATAGAACCTTGGGGCACCCCCGAATTAACAGGATACAAATCCGAACACTCGCCGTCCACAACAACCCGGATCGATCGATTCTCGAGGAAGCTCCTCGTCCAGTCGCAAAGCTGTTGGGAAAGTCCATATGAACGAAGTTTGCTCAGCAATGCCCCGTGCCAGACGCGGTCAAAAGCCTTGGAGATATCTAATGCGACCGCCCTTGACTCACCATGCCGTTCAATTGCAGATGTCCATATATCGGTTATAAGTGTCAAAAGGTCTCCTGTGGACCGCCTGCCACGGAATCCGTATTGACGATCATTCAAAAGTCCGTTGCACTCCAAATACTTAACCAACTCTGTATTGATGACTTTTTCCATTACCTTAGATCAAATAGACAGTAATGCTATCGGACGGTAATTTTGTGAGAGACACTTTTTTCCCGTCTTTGGGATTGGCTGAACTCGAGCGATTTTCCAGCAGGCAGGAAAGGTCCTCCGTGCATAAGATAAGCGGAAGAGTCTGCCAAGAACCGGCGATAGTTCTGGAGCACAGTTCTTAAGGACTATTGCTGGTATTCCGTCCGGGCCGGTTGCCTTCCTACAATCCAGTTCACGTAGAATGCGCTGAATAGTGCGCGGACGAAATCTCACATCCCGCATGGAAGACTGTACCGGCGAGATCACGGGTGGCTGCAAAAGGCCGGGATCGAGGTTTGAATTCGCGGAAAATAAATTCGCGAACACATTAGCTTTATCCTTTGGATTCGTGATTAACGTCCCGCTGTCTGTCACCAACGGAGGGAAAGAGGAGGAAGCAAAGTTACTGCTGACAGCCTTTGCCATTGACCAGAAGGAGCGCGAACCAGTTGGGCACCGAAGGAGCTTATTGATCACCCTGTCGTTGTGAGCCTTCTTCGCGGTATCAATCGCCTGGTTGCACACGTTTCTGATTCTAACACAATTCGTTCTGTTAACATCGGTGGGATTGGAGCGCCATTGCTTAAAAGCTCTATTTTTTGCCGCTGTAATCAGCTCGCATTTTTTGTCAAACCAAGGTTTATCAGACGAACTTCGTTTGATGGAATGTGGAATATACATCTCCATCCCCAGAAGAATAATCTCAGACACCGACTCCGCGCAAGCGTTAACATCGGAGTCTCCGAAGCACATCTCGGACCATGGAAAGGATGCGAAGAAATCTCGCATATCGTCCCAGTTAGCGGCCCCATACTTCCATACATGGCGGAGCTGCCTAGGCCAGTTATTCGCTTGGTATGCAAGTGCTTGCGCGACAGATACCAAGCAGTGATCTAAGTTTCCCAGTGGCGCAGAAACCTCTACAGTATAAATACTCGGTTCGGATGTCAAATACAGATCCAGGGTGTTCGCATAATCGCCTTGGGCATCCGGTATTCGCGTTGGCTCCCCTACGAGTTGAGTCAAGTTGTGGCTTACAGCAAACATCTCCGCCAGCCTCCCAGCCTCGTTGGTTCTGTTAGAATGTAACAACCAGTCGGAATTGTGCACATTAAAATCGCCAAGGACAATAATTTCAGAAGCTGGGTGGTTGATCTGTATCCAGTCGACGGTATATGAAAGATGTTCGAAAAATGTCGCCGGTCGATCGTCATTCGGGGAGCGGTAAAGACAACAAAGAAATTTAACGGAATTCCTCAGTACGACCCTCAACCATATGATGTCCATATTATTGGGTTCCAACGCCTCCATCCTCTGGCAAGCCAGATCGGACCGTGCGAAGACGCAGACACCGCCCTTAAAACGGAATCTCGAATGTAAGTCGTATCCTGAGCAACGAAGATATGTCGAATCAGTTGACGAATCGACCTGGGTCTCAGTTAGGGCAAGGATATCAGGTTTCGTTGTTTGCAAATATGGATAATTTAACAAGCCTCGAGACTTGCTAAATAAGTCTAAGACCGGATCCCGGTTGTAGTGCCCATGATGATGATGATTATGAAGACCGTTTGTTGGAGAGTCCTGTGAAGAGTCCTGATGTTCTGCCGATGTGCTCGCCTTATATAGGCTCGATTCCTGGCTGCTCTTCTCTTTCACTTGTTTTCTCCTGAGTGATGTTCTCCTTTGAAATTTCAATATTAGTGTTCTCATGCAAACTATGGAAACCTGCGTAGTGTCTGAACCCCGGTTCCCGACCTATTATGGCATTCAAACCACCAAGGACGATTTTCACTGTGTATCTTAGGCAGGCATTGAAGGCCCGTTCGACGTTCTCGTAGTATTCTTTCTTTTCGTCGTCAGGGGACTTCTCTGTAGGTCCGTGAGCGTTTATGAAGTTTATTTTCATAAACTTGCCTCGCACGCTAAGAATGCATAGCCTTTCGTCTATTCTATTAAAGCCGATAATGGCAGGCTTCAGTTTTTGGTTGACTAGAAAGCCTACCCCGACCACATGGTGTTTTGCATGAAAGCTATAATAAACGTTATACTCGTTTTATTGAATAACACCATTCCCCGTCCATTTTATTTCTTGTAATGCTGTTATGTCAACCTTATATTCAGACAGGACATTGGCTAGCTGCTGTGCACCTCGAGCTCCGTATAGTGAGCGGACGTTCCGTGAGAAAATTCTTATATTGTTTAGCCATTTCGTTTCCGTGGTCGTCTTCGTGTATCCGGTCCATATCCGAGGCTTGTTTGTTTGTCCATAATAATTTGTTTTTACGGGCATGGTTATTAGCTTTACGCCAACCTTTGTGAGGCAGCGCTGGATACATTGGTTCACGACTTGGCGAGAGTAGCTATCCGGGAGTGTCACGTGATGACTGCATGTCAACTTGGATTGAACAGGGAAGAGGATTGTTCTAGCCATAGCCGGGTTGAAAGCAATCAGTAACCTTGATGTGTATGATCGCTCCTATACCTCCGTGAATGGTTGCATGGCGGCTAAAAAAATTCGCGGATTGAAGCATCTAACGACATCCCTAGTACCTCCGTATACTTGTGTATTTCTTAAAAAACATACGAAACAAAGTGCGAACACAATTGAGAGCCGCCTGCGATATTATAAAAAATATACCAACGTGGCCACCACTTAATCTATCGATCTCTTTTTTCGGTAGGAATTTTCCAATCGTTGCTCAGGTAAACTAGGTGAATGTGTACCCCCTCTCCATCAAGAGATCGGATTAGCTCACGTTATAAAATATTCTCAGAAGCACGTTAATAGCTCATTATAACTTCCAGGCATTCCAGGCCATTTGTCAAATGGTTTGATATTTAAAGGTACCTCGAAATTCCTTGTTTACACACATTTCGCGTAAAAAAGTATTCGTTGGACACTTACGTTAGTCATAATGTCAAAGTTAAAATCAGCTGCGTCTTCACGATAATCTCCAATGAAGAAGTGTTAGTGACGATCGGAACACTTCCTCAAGAGATTTTAATTGGCGAGGTCCATCGAATCTCCAATAGTAAAATCAGGCCTAGTCAAATAGCCGCCATAAGTTTAGACGAAAGGTAATATAATATTAGACGTGATATCATACCTAGTTAAGGTTGTGATAGTAGCTCAAAAAGAAATGGGCCTACACACAAATTTACCACCTACACAATCACTTTTCGGTTGTGGTAAATAAATTATATCGTTTCGGATGTAAAAGCTCTACGAAGTGCCCAGAATTCGAATACCAACGGGAGGACACAGACTTTCATGTGCGCTCGCACAATAATAAAATAACATACCCAACTCTCCACAGCAGGATAATAGACCAATGTTGCGGTCAGAAGGGTGTTGAAGCGCAGTTTGGTACTCCATAACTTCGCCTCACCCACAACAGGAGGAATCTCCCTAACCCGCCGCATCTAGTAATAATAACGTTGGAACCCAGTTGGCACCTTCATAACGAACGTGCAATACAAACTTCGCTCAATCAAAAGAACAAGATGTATAACGGAAACAAACCTAAGTAGTGCATCATACACGGAGAGTAGTCGTAGGAGCAGAAATACTTTTCAGTGCATAAGAATAACTTTGGTTCACTGAGACATGCGAACCGTACACGCCAGTGTTCAGACTTTCGAAGGATTTCAAATCCTTTGAAGAAAAACTGAAAAAGGTAACATACAGATGCACCTACGTCTTAAACTCTACATGACGTGAACTACAGAAGCAAGTATTCGTTTTACTATCTGCATAAAGGATGGCGCTATCTTTTGGTGTTAAATTTAACTTAATGGTGAAGTGAATACGAGCGAAGCGAGCAATACCTGCGTGACTAGGTTAAATATTCTGAGTAGCAGCATCCGTTGCTAAAAAAATCTATTATTCAGTGACATACAACTAAATAGATAAATACACTTATAAATGTCAATCCGTTGTAAAAACTAGAACAAATTTTAGAATGTCATAACTCATAGGTGTGAGGTTTTTTCTTACGGGCATTTTTTTATCCTTTCTGGCCAACTGTAAGTTTACACAAAAAAGTAGTCCCATGCTTGATGTGTTCAGTGGCTAAAGTATGAATTGGGCCAATGCATCATTTGACATAATTTGTCAAGTAAGTAAGTCACGTTTAGTGAAGTTCAATTCTTAAATCACGATAATGACACTAACAAAAATGGCGAGGCAAAATCCAATGAAGATGTCAAGATGGTAAATAGAAATTGATTTCGAAAACCGTAAAGAAGGTTTTTCTTTCACACTGGATTTCTAAAGAGTATGAACATAAAATGTGTTGAAAAATTATGATAATTTATAATCATGACCATTTACATTCCTTGCACAACCAAATTATTTCTATTACCAATTCAGTTTGAACATCCGGCAAAGTTTTCTTGGAAGTACACGACTTTTACTGGTGTACTTATTTATCTGTTAGAAACATTAACTCTCAATAGCTACATGTAAGTATTTCACTATCCAAAATGCAAACAAGTTACTTTCGGCCAAGCTATTCAAATTCCACAGGCTAGGTGGTGATATAAGTTAGTTTATGAAGGTTAAGTGACGATTTACGGCTGAAGTCAAATGGTGTTTTAAAGCTCAATAGTCTAACTGAATACGGAATATCTTTACCATGTGATTGTATTTGGGGTTTAAGCAATGGCACTTTGAGTTGCATCACAGAATTAGGGTCGTATTCCAAATATCCACAATCTACAGCGAAATTTATCACTTTTGATAGCGTCAAGCTTTAAAAAGTAAAGACTAGGTGGCGCTTTATACTGGCAGTATAGCGCAGATGAATTGCAAATCGTTTCCCTATTGACCCAATTAGAAGGAGAAGAGGAAAGTGTTTATAAAATATCCTATCCTATCAGTAAATACCGAACTGGCATCAGTAAACAGATTTTGGGTTTTAGAAAACATAAAAGACATTAACTTTGGTCGGCCAGACGTATAATACACATGTCTCAAATTAATGTTAAATATCATTATGTATCATTATTAGTCTGGAGCTTGCGCGATTGTTCTCCATAAATGCTCCCTGTATGCACAAAACGCGCAAAAGAGCAATTTTAAGGAACTCTTAACTGTCAAAACACAAGAAAAGAAAGAGCTTCTAAAGAAGCATCGCTGGTCGATGGTCAGAAGGTGAGCTTTAAAAACAACAAAGAAATTTGACGAAGCCCTTCAACACAGATTTCGTCCAAACAACGTCTAAATTATTGGGTTCCAACGCTCCATCCCTTTCGCAAGCCAAATCAGACTTGTTGAAGACTCAGAAACGAAATCTAGGATATAAATCCTAGGAATACTAGGCAGTGGAGATATGTCGAGTCAGTACACGAGTTAACCTTAGTCCAATCTGTGGATATTGGACTTGGTTGTTTGTATATATTAGTATTAGTAAAACCAAAGCCTCTAATGTTACAAAGTACCCTTACTGGTTGAATGTGAACAGTGTGTCGCGAGCGGAGCCAATTAAGCTGAGACGAGTTGTATACAATTTGGTCTCATATCCAAACTATTTACATGTTGTTCTCCCGGAGATTGTTTCGCCCGGAGACCCGAAAGGGGCCACTAGATTATCTCCCGAATTCTTCATCTCGGAAGGTGCCATCAAGTCCCATCTCAACTTCAGTCCGGGCCGTCAGCCAAACTTCCGGAATATAGTCGAAGATTTCTCCCGATCATATAGCGAAGCGTACAACGTGACAGGGTGTTTTGAATTTAGTGAGGGTAGACCTCTAGTTTATTTCGCTTAGTACAAGCGGTATAAAAAGATAAAAATAAACTTACGAACTAACTTAAAAACTAGGAATTAACAAAACCAGTGTCGTATCATACATTGCCACCAACTTGCCACCTATGCGAACTTTTTCTTTCGCCCGGGCTAATAGCCAAGCTCTAAAAGATAGCCAAGAGTTTCTGCCGCCCGTTTCAGAGAGCCTATAGCGTTTGCGAAGATAGTGAAGAACGTGTGATTCGAACTGACGCTATGACAGTTAGAATCACAAAATTGAACCAATGCTTAACACATCAGGCCACTGCCGCATGTACGAATTCGATTTCTAAACTCAAGTACACTCAACTGATGCGGTATTGTTATGTTATCGCTATGATATACAACTCTGGTGCATTTTCTTATTCGATTTTCGTTCGCTGTTCTTCACTATTTGCTTGTGTATTGTGTGTGTATCTGTTAGAAACGCCACACTACTCCCTTCTCAGTAACTTTTGTTACGATCAACTTCGTGTGCGAACGACGGAGCGAGGAACGAGCGAGCAAGAGAACGTCGGAGCAGGCAAGTGTGCCGGTGCTCTATTGAAATGTTTTTATATTTACCTTCACACCTTGCACATCACACACCCTCATTTATAAATCAGAACACACTTGGTTTATTAAAATTAAAATTGATTTTTATTAATGGTCACTTCGTTACTCACAATCTTTATTAATATCTCTAACCACGTCACCAGAAACACTTGTTTGGAAGACCGTCTTAGTTGATTATCCCGAACCACGAACTCCTCACTCACCGTCCCGGTCAAGTCTCGAAAACCAACTCTGTCAAGTCTCGCCGTCTAGGTCGAGATTCAAAAACCCACTTCCTTGTCCTTTTTTGGACTTGATCCCAAAACCAGCCTCGTCTTCAACAATGGCCCGAACAACAACTCTCATCCCACTATCGTTGTTCGTTTTCCATTCTACTTTTTCCTAGGTGTGAAACCTGGTTTCTTTCACGAGATCAAAGGATCTTTCCTTTTTGCCTGGTCCCCTTTTTTTTGTGTTAAACTCAAAGAAAAATCAATAGCGCGTTTATTTCGCCTATTGTTTTTCTTTTCCTAATGAATTTTTCCCGTGGGAAACTCATGAAGGAGGATCAATGGTGCCGAGGCGCATGTTAATTTTGCTTTATTGCCTTTTCATTTGTTCTAACTTAATTTGGTTAGAACGAAAACTGGCGCTGGTTGTCTTAATGGTTTTAAGTAACCATTTTTCTGAAGGGGTCATAAAAATTGCTGGCGTGCATTTTTTTACGATTCCCATCGATTTTGATTCGGACGACGGCATCTGGTCCGCACATTTGCCTTTTAGGAGTTTTTGTTGGGTGAATCCTTGGTTCAATGATTATCTTTCAGCTTTTATGTGAGTAAATTTAGCGTTCAGCTCAATTTACTTGGCATTTAATTGATTAGCGCAAATTTCACGTTTTAGCTTGATTTGCTTGCTATCAATTTATGCGGGACGAGTGGGTGTATGGGGTAATGCTTTGTTTGTTTTAGGCGAACGTGCAGTTCAATATATGCTGCCTGTTTTTTGGCTTAGTTAACGTCACATCCTTTAAGTGAATGTTCTTGGCGTGTATCGCCGCTAGCGGTGGAGACTGGCTCCAAATAGGTAAGTTTTATGGGCTGGGCGGTTGTGGCCGTAACACTATGCGGAAGTCGTGATTGTAGTCGTAAAGTTCTGTTTACTATGGGAAAGCGTGTTTTTTTTTTTTTTTTTTGATGCGCCGACGGATGTGGAATCTTCATTGATACTAGCAGCCCGTGCTACTAGCATGCACGATTCGTGTAACTGGAACGACGGTTCCAAGTCAGACGCCTGCGTACTAAACCACACACTCGCTCCCGTCAACCACTCTCCCCCCGGGACTGCCGTTAGGTATTACTTCATGGAGCTGGTTAGCTTTATGTTTTTTTTTAAGCTGCTCTCTCCATGTCGGCTATTTGTGCTTGCCTTACTTTCTCGATTTTTCTAAGTTCGAGTTGCACTTTGGTCACATATGCGCTTGTCTCCATCCAGTTATCCTCAGAGCATAGCATCTGCTCTATGAGATCTTGCGGGCCTGGGAGATTGGGTCTTCCTTCGTTGAAGCGTCTACAGTGGAACACCACATGCTCCGTATGTTCCTCTTAGTTTGGACACGCTGGACACAATGGTGAGCTACTGTGTCCAGAACGGTGCAGATATTTGCGATATCCACCAGGGCCGGTCAGGATCTGGGTAAGATGGTAGTTGCAGGCACCATGGTCTCTCTTCATCCAGGTGGCGATAGGGGGATTAATTTGTACGTCCATCTGCCTTTCGTAGTGTTGTCCCACCGAGTTTTCCATATGGTTAATGAGGTTGCTTTCTCTTGATCCTTGATCTCCTTGACTGCTGTCGGTTCCAGTTGCCTTGACGTTCTCCTGTTGTAGATTTTTCTTCGATGAGTGCGGAAGCAGTTCCGTCTCAGCTTCTATTCGATATAAATTAAGCGCCGGTTTTTGACTTCGGCACGTCTTCAGTAGTTCGAAAGCTTCTTTTTTGGCGTCTCCAAAATTAAATTTGACATCTGTCCGCAAACTATTTTATAAAGGTCGGGCAATTCTTAAGTAGTCAGGAATGAATTTCTAGAAGTATCCCCCCAGTCCCAAAAAGCGTGCACTTGCCGGATATTCTTAGGCACGAAAAAAGTCTCACCGCTCCGTCGGCCGGATGATTCCGTATTCGATAATGTGGCCCAAGCATTCAACACGACCTGTTACAAAATTGAAGGCCCCCCGCTCGAATTATTAAGCTGGTTAGCGTCCTTTCTGCCTAAAACGCCGATTCCCTAAATCGCCCATATCACTTTCATTACCTGAAACCATCAAAATCCGTCATCCTCTTTAACAACAGCAAAACATGGGTCGACGACTCCGTTTTTACATAGCGAAACAGTTAAGTCGACCATCAAATTCGTTTTGCACATTCCAATGCAAAGTAGATCCCAAGACAATATCTCCCTTAAGAATTAAAAAGTACAGGTAATCCGCTCGGGAATAGTTTCCATCCAGTGAAAAGTATGCATGAGTGTACTTTTCAACCCTCTCCATTTCCCATTCTCGGGATGCACTTCGTATTCTGCATACTGAGATTTACCCAAGCCCCAAAACGAGGTATTTATGTAACAGCTTTGTAAGGAAGCAACATTTCTTCCAGCTGATACTCAGCCCAGCCCTCCTTTCCGTCGCCAGCACGTCTTTCAATCTTCTCAGCCCGTCCTCGCGGTGGCTGGAGAGAACAATCAGATCATCCATGTACGTTAAGACATGCCCGTCCCGAATGGCGTCTCAAAATATTGCATTTACATATCGCTGGAAAATCGATGGTGAATTGCACAGGCCAAAAGGGACACGCAGGAACTCAAGTTGTCAATCTGGAACAATAAATGCGGTATATTTAATACTTTCGGCATCGACTGGCACGTCGAAGAAACCATTCTTCAAGTCCAGTGTACTGAAGATCTTCGGGTCTTGCAATTTATACAGTTGGTCCTCGATTATCGGCAGGGGATATGTGTCTCGGATTCAATTCTCTCGTACTCGTCTCTGCGCATGGGAGTCAGATCGCTCCCGGTGTCGATGAGTGTGTCGATATTTTTGCCATGAATCGTTACCATGCTTATACTTCTTCCGTGAACTGCATATTACAATACAAGCCTATTTCTTCTGTCGACATTTTGTTACGATGTAACCATGTTCCTTGCAATGGAAACACTTTGGGCCTAGCTCTTTCGAGGGACGTATTGCCCTTACATGACTTGTTGCCCCGCAATTGAAGCAGCTTTTACGGTATGTCCATTCTTCGCTATCAATGGCCTTTTCTTCTCGCCTCTTGCACTGGGTTTCTTATGTGACGTTTCAGCCTCTTTATTAATCACTTTTGCTAACGACTGTTCCTGCAAGGTTATCTTATCGAATGCGTCGATTAAGGATTCGTTCGTAGGAATGCAGTACATGCGATCTTGATGTCAGGAATACCCTCGATTAGATAATCTATCATATCTTCATTACTGATGGACACACGGTTACCCATCGCTTCAAACTTTTTGCGTAAGTCAATCCTGGTTTGCTTCATCTGTCCCAACTCGTTCATGAGCTCGTCAACGGTCATTTCCAGATGTTCGACTTGTGAATACAATCACTCGAACACTTTCTTCCTGAGTTTCATTCCGACCAACGTTTTTGCCATGTCATCCACCAGCACATACGTCTCCTTCATGAACTTGATCTGCCTTTCCCAGACATGGAAATTATCAGGCGCACCGTCGAACTCACTTACTAATTCAGCTTACTTACTAATAATGCTCATGTTTGATGATGGGGAAAATAAAACGACTGTTCTGCTTCGTCTTCCGCGAGTCTCTCGTGATCGCGCCTCGTCTGTGGCTACGTGCTCGTCCTGTCGCAGCATCGCAATTTCACGTCGAGCGAATTCGAGTTGACGCTGCATTTCGCGCATATGATGAAGTTCTCTTCCGGAGTTTGTTAGCGTTGAACAGGATTGAGATTCTTGGCTGCGATCCGTGTGTTCGCTATTTCCTGTGCAATTGCGAAGTCCTGTGTCCGATGCGATACCCTGATTCTCCTCCTCGTTGGTGATTTTCATGCAATTGCCCGTTGGATTATGTTCAACCAGTCGGGCGATTATCTCGGCTTTCGGTCCGCCGATGTTTAATCTACACATCTTAGCCTTTTGTCGCAATGCGCTAACTGTGAAATCGCTCGATTCAGGCATGGTTAATTTATATTTTTGGGGCTGGAAGCTATGTTGTCGTCTTTATTCGTCGTCTTTAGTCTTTCTTTGTCGTCTTTTTTCCTTCCATAAAATCTCGGTTGAGCCCCCAAATGTGGTGTAAAAATTCACTTAATTGAACACAAACAGTGCTGCCAAACATGCAGGTAATTACAAAATTATAACGAATTAAGTCTAACAATTATAACAACTAAGGAAATTTATTTTTATTATTTACTGGCCTGTAGGAACCCGGAAGTTTATGACCTCACCGACTCGGCTCCGCCATTGTTCCCTGTCCTGTGCGCTCTCCTTCGACGTTCGATCATCCATTCCGATCTCTTCGAGGTCATATCTAACATTGTCCTCCCATCTCCATCGCGGCGGTCCTGTCGGTTTCTTCCCCGTTAGTTTACCGTCAAGAATTCTATGCACGGTCTTATCATCCCCCATTCGCGCTACGTGTCCGGCCCATCTTAATCTTCGCGACTTGATCACTCTCACTATTGTAGGTTTGCGGTATAGCTCTTCCAATTCGTGGTTGTGGAGTTTCCTCCATTGTCCTGACTCCTCGTCATATTTACCGCCAAATATAGCCCTTAAAACTTTATTCTCGAATACGCGGAATTTGTTCTCTTCCCGTGAGAGCCCATGTTTCGCATCCGTATAGAGCAATCGGCATGATTATGGTTCTATAGACACGGAGCTTTGTATTACGTGATAGCAGTTTGGATTTTAATAGTTTACTGGCTGCATGCCAACTACCGTTGCCGGAATGTAGTCTTTTGTTAATTTCCTTTGACGTTTCGTTTCTGGTCGTCAGTATCATTCCCCGATATTTAAATTCTTTGACATTTTCAAATATCTTGCCGATGACGTTTATATGTGTTCTCTGAGGTCCACCTGCTCTCGTCGTAATCATGTATTTCGTTTTGTCTTCGTTTATTTCTAGGCCCACCTCTTCTGTTGCTTGCATGATGATTTCACAGTTTTTACTTATAGTTTCGAGATTATCGCCCAGAACGGCGACGTCATCCGCATATGCGAGCACTTGTGTGACCCCGTTCAGGCATGATCCGGCCGTGTTGTCGTCTTGTACCTTTCTGATAACATACTCGAGGACATGGTTAAAAAGGCATGGTGAGAGGCAATCCCCTTGTTTTAGTCCGTCCCGGATTTCAAATGGTTCTGAGAGGTGGTTTTCTATTCTAACTCGCCCTTTGTTTTCGTTCATGCAGATTTGAATGAGGGCAACATATTTTTTCGGGATCCCCAGCTCAACCATAATATGGTAGAGTCTTTGCCTTGCGACTGAGTCGTAGGCTTTTTTGAAGTCAACGAACAGTTGGTGAACCGTCTCTCCGTATTCCCACTTCTTTTCCAGCAGTTGCCTTATTGTGAACATCTGGTCGCTTGTTGACCGGTTCCGACGGAATCCACATTGGTAGTCTCCCAATATTTCTTCTGCGAACGGTGTGATTCTTGCCAGTATGACATTTGTTAGTATTTTGTATGTGATTGAGAGCAATGATATTCCTCTGTAGTTTTCGCAGTCAGATCTGTCGCCTTTTTTGAAAATGGGGATGACTTTTGCGGTTTTCCATTCTTCCGGAATAACTTCCTTATCCCATATTATTTTAACCAGTTGGTGGATCTTTCGAGCGGTTGCCCCTCCTCCATGCCTCACAAGCTCTGCCGGTATGCAATCGATTCCGGGGGCCTTGTTGTTTTTCAGTCGATTTATCGCGTCTACAACTTCGTCGAAAGAGGGCTCTGGGATCTGGGGCTCGGCTGTATGTACGTCTGGTGCGTTTATTTGTGGTTGATGGGTGCACACATTGAGCAGGTTTTCAAAGTACTGCTTCCATCCTGTCACGATATTTTTGTTTCTGTCACCAGACAGCCGTTTGTGTCTCGGATTATTTTGGCTCTCCCTCGGTAGCCATATCTAATTGAATTTATTCCGGCATACATACCTCTGCTGTTCTTTGCTCTGGCATTTTCTATGATTTTTTCGATCCGAGTCGTCTCCCATACGCGTTTTTTACGTTTGAAAAGTATCGTTGTCTCTTTCCGAATTGTCGCGTATCTTTTTGCGTTGACTTCACCATATCTTTCTAAGTGGATCACTTTGAGGCGTTTACGTTCTTCTATCTTCGCCCTGCACACATCGTCAAACCAAGGTGTGGACTTAATTGTTTTCTTAAATCCTAATACCTTTTGGGCTGTTAGTCTGATTGTGTCTCTGATCGATGCCCATTTAGTGTCCACACGATTGGCTTCCTCTTCCTCACTACTGTCATTCTCTAGGATGCTAAATCTATTGGTTAGTTCGTCTTGATATTCCGCCCTTTCACGTAAGTCTCTTAATTTATCAATCTCGAACTTTTTGCTCGTCTCCCGTGACTGCCCATGTGGGATTGCTGCGAGGCGACTCCTGATTTTGCCCATCACTAGAAGATGATCGGAGTCGCAATCTACTCCTCTATATGATGTTACGTCAAGGATATTCGAGTGGTGTCTTTTGTCTATGAGGAAGTGGTCTATTTGGTTACGCGTTACGCCGTCGGGTGATATCCATGTGGCTTTATGGATTTGCTTGTGCTTGAACATCGTGCTCTTCATTGCTAGATCTTTTGACGCTGCGAACGTGATAATTCGAATACCATTATCATTTGAAACGTCATGTAGGCTTTCTTTACCTATTGTTGGTTGGAAGATATCTTCCTTTCCAATTTTCGCATTGCGGTCGCCGAGGAGGATTTTAACATCGAGTGATGAGATCCCATCAAATACTTCCTCTAGGGTCTCGTAGAATGTGTCCTTCGTTTCTTCATCGGTAGATTCTGTTGGGGCGTGTACGTTTATAAATACATAATTGTACCATGGACCCTGTATTTTTAGCACCGACATTCGGTCATTAATAAATAGCACATCTTTTACATGAGACGTAATCATCTTGCTTATGATGAACCCAGTTCCGAGGTTATGTGTATCGGTACCTCCACACACCAGTGTAAACCCGTTGGTTTCGATTACTTGATGTGGGAGTCGGACTTCCTGAAGCGCGACGATGTCCATTTTATATTGTTTCGCCTTTTTTACGACCGTTTGTATCGCGCCTGGTTTATAACGTTCGAACATTCCACGTGCCGACGCGTATATCCCGCTTTTTCCGTTTTTCCCTACGTTTTCTTTTTGCCGAGTCGGTGTTTTCTTGATGATTTTTTCCCTTATGGTAGTGTCGGCTCATCACACCTACGTCTACCGGGTTTTTCGTGGGATTGTTTTTTGTATATTGGTTATTCCTTTTTGAACCCACGAGACTTGGGGTTTCAAATAGTCCGCCACATAAGAGCTCTATTTTGATGTGGTAAGGTCTACTTACTGCTCTGATTCGACCCGGTGTCAGAGAGACGCCGTTATAATACAGCCGGTATACCCCTGGTTGCAAACCATCCAATGGGCACGGTGACGAGTAACACCCTGGATTAGGGGTGGTAGATCTTTGTGTGTTACTCCTCGCTAGCCTGTCTGACATGGGTGACCCTACTGGAAGCATATGCTTCCGTCAGCATAGCCTGAGTGATTCATTGTACTTTAAGCCCCCGCACCACGTCAAGGTTTCTACCAAGCGGGGGAAGGAAATTTATAACAAAACAAATTATAATGAATTAAGACCAAAACTACAGATTAAATTATTTAATAATAACGATGTTGAGTCAAGCCAGGCTGCGACACTGCCTATCAAGAGGACCCTGCTCCGATTGACTGTGAATTATAGGACTAAACAAAATTCGGCTTGTCTCCATTGTCACGATATGGCTGTGAATTACTATTTATTGGCCTGTAGGAACCCGAAAGTTCATGACCTCAACGACTCGGCTCCGTCATTGTTCCCTGTCCCATGCGCTCTCCTTCCACGTTCGACTTGGCTGTGAATTGTAAGACTAAATAAAACTCGGCGCGTCTCCGTTGTAACATGTGGCTGTGAACTCTAAAACTAAACAAAATTCAGCCTGTCTCCATTGTCGCGATGTGACTGTGAACTATAAGTTTATCTCAAATTCACCTCCGTCGGTTCCATTCCACAATGCACTGGTTGTTTCCTCTATTTAAGTGATAGTTGACCACATAATTATGGAGCTTGAAGGTAATCAGTTAGGCACTGCACTTATAAACGTGTGATAACGTAGCCTTAAATGGCAAAGTACAATGTGCGCGGAAGTAGAGGAGTTGTATTTTGTTTTTATTTCTCTTAAGTATTTCCTATCGCCTACATTGTCATTGGTCCTCTATGGACCGTGCATAAGGGCATTAATAATAACATGAGAAAACGAAAAATTACAAAAAGTCCCTTATTTTCTAATCGATGTAAGGATTTTCGGTTACGTCCTAACATATGGTTGAGATGTACAATAGTTTCCGGCGAATATTTCTTATAAGTGACAATATTCGGATCGTTTTTATTGTATTGCCGGCCCGAAGCTTTTTTGAACAGCTGGCCAAAGAAAATAACCAGTTATGAACCAAAAAGATATCCTTGCATGCAACACGCCGGCTTTAATAAATTTTTATGAATAATAACATTTTATGCAAATTTGTGGAAATTGAATAGCCGCAGGATGCCCTTCTAATATTTTAACTTATTTTAACCGATTCTCTTTGTTGATATTGTTTTCTCTTATGATTTTATAATAACTTTTAATATGTATTTCAACAACACCACATCATCACATATGTACACATCACTTCAGAAAATTAATACCAAATAAAAAAATTTATTGTAAATACATTTGCAAAAGTGGAGAAAGGTTATAAGGTTAAATAACATGCATGTCCTTACACAGCAACAAAAATCCTCCCAGAAGTTTTTTCTGTTCATAAAAACCAAAAGAGAAAATTATAAAACATAATTTATTCCGAAACACAAGGTACACAGAACACCACTACAGATTGCCCCAAAATAAAAACATTTAAAAATCAGGGAACACGTAACAAATGTCATACTTTTAATTATCCTGGCACAACATCCACAAACAAACATTTAGGGACTGCACCAAATGCATGCAAAACTACACACGGCATAAGGATTAATATAAGAACAATAAACCGTCAACGGCACACACCCACACCACCACATGTTCCACTGCTCAAACATACGAGTTATCAGGACTTTATTTCGTCATACACTATTTTGTTGCTTATAATCATTTTCAAGTTATTTAAGTTCGTCCTTTTTTTGTGGGGAATGGTTATGTAAACGACGGGAAAATAATTGGCGCAGTGTGAAATTTGTAAGTTTCACAAAAAAGCGAGGGTAAAAGGTTTTGAATATATCGAAAGAAGCTTTCCAAACAGGATCAGATAAAAAGGAAAACTCCTGTCTGTATAAAAGATTGCCGGTAAGGTGGTGGAGCAGAATCCGCCATGGGGCATGTTACAAGAAATTTGTTTAACATTCAGAAATCATATGACGATAAGGATAATTGTGGTGCACAGAGTGTATTTGGTGAGGTGTGATTGTTGTTATCCTTAACAAAATGAAATTGCTTTTGTGTGATGCGTGAGATATGTATATATTTATTCTTAACAATTTAGTTGTTAGCTATACAATTTGCTAGATAACAATTTTTTACCCCGAACGTTGAAGTTACTGCTTGAACGAAATTGCTTGTTGTTAAGTTCTAACTTATAATCAAGCCAAGCGACTTTTTCAGTGGCACGTAATTTAAATTATATTGATATTTTGTTATTGTTGATAGTAATATTTTGCACTTGCACCTGCACTTATTTTTTGTTGTGCATTATCTTGTGATGATGTAATTAATTCGCTTGCTGAGTTAATTGCTTGTCGTTCGCATTCACTCTATAAAAAGTATTGAATGTAATTTTTATTTGATTCGTCAATATAGGAATTAATACTTATAGCTTTAGCAGGATTTAGTTGACTTTTGCATGGCGGATATACGAGTATTGAATTTGCACGTGATAAATCGCAAACTCCCTCTCAACGGCCTTAAGTTTTCTTCAATTGATTTATTATTATTTAATTATATTATGTTGTTGATCTTCTGTTGAAGACAACCGTCAGCATGAGACATTTGATTGACATATTATGCTTCTAATTAAAGTAGTCAGTCTTAATATCACATTTAATTTTTTTTTATGTATTTAAGTTACTAGTAATACTATCTTTTCTATTCGTAGCCCTAAAATCTTACACAATTAAGTTGTTCGAATTGGTTTATATTTTGTTCTAGAATGCAGTTCAAACGAAATACTGAACATATTTGGTTGGCTTACAGTTCAATAATTATATTTGTGAAGAGAGGGAGGGGGAGAAGTTTATTTAAAAATTCATTTTTATTGCATTATCTTTTTATGACTGAAATTGAATTTTTCCTATAATATTACCATTAAACGCAAAAATGAATTGGAAGTTGTGTGGAAAAGTTGATGATGAATATTTTACTATGTTACATCTACTCTCCCAGATAAATTAATTTTTGATTTAGCACTTCGTCCTTATTATTTGTTCCGGTTAGCCGAACACTAATAGTTGAATTACTACAAAATGCTTTTTCTTTATATAGGGCAACCAATTTGGGATGCAAATATTTTCGACAATTATTGACTGTATTTAATTATGGTTCTATATTTTTCATTTAGTTGTTATCTACCCTCAACTGGTGGTTTGTTCAATTAGATTTATTAATTACAATATGACAGACTTGTTTCTAAATATTATTTTCAAATTGATATCAGTTGGGATGTTCTTTACCAATTCATTTTATTATTTTCAAAATAATGATTATCTCATTAACTAATTCATTAAATCTGTAGTCCGGATTGAACGATTAATTGAAAAATGATACGTACACCATATGTTTATAATAGAGCTAGATAAAATACATTTGAACTCTTTAACGTTAGTGCCTGTTGAAGTGCCAAATGTGAAGCCATCAAATTGTGACCACGTTCATACTGAAAAGTGATTTCCCAGTTATTTTAACAGAACATTGAATGTGATGTGTGCCTTCGTCGTGGATCATAGTGGCGCATATCTCACTGTCTTTCATCGTTTCACATTATAAGAATGTTAATAAAAATAAACGGTCATAAGAAATTTGCCTCCAATAGACCAGCCACACTCTTCAAACATCTTTCACAGACCGTGGACCGGTCCAACCACCCAACATCTAAAATTGCTGTTCTTGGCATATTTGATTTACATTTACATAACACCAACTGGCTAGTACATTTTAACAGAACAAGCGACTATGGGAAGCTAGTTGATATTTTTCTCTTAACTACAATTTAACTCCAGTAGTGCAAGAGCCAACGCGAATAACCAAAGGAATCGATCCTTGAATCTGTTTCTGCCGTTTGAGCGCTTTATTTCCTATAAACATCTACATCATCATCATCATCATCATCATCATCATCATCATCATCATCATCATCATCATCATCATCATCATCATCATCATCATCATCATCATCATCATCATCATCATTATCATCATCATCATCATCATCATCATCATCATCATCATCATCATCATCATCATCATCATCATCATCATCATCATCATCATCATCATCATCATCATCATCATCATCATCATCATCATCATCATCATCATCATCATCATCATCATCATCACCATCACCATCATCATCATCATCGGCACTACAACCGGGATCCGGTCTTGGCCTTATTTAACAAGACTGAGGCTTGTTAAATTGTCCATAATAATTTGTTAAGGTTAATACCCTTGCGCTAACCTTTCTCAGGATGTCGCTCCATGGATTAGTTCACTACTTTGAGGGTGCCAAAGTAGCTATCCAGGGGTGTCATGTGGAGACTGCATGCCAACTTGGATTGAACAGGGACAAGGATAGTTCTGGCCTTCGCCGGGTTGAAAGCACTCAGAGACTTTGCCCTGTATGTTCGCTCTCATCCTCCTATAAACATCTACGCCAGCGGAAATTCGGGCCATTTTCTGATATCTGTTGTGCAATTACTTACGATTCTAACGACTCACCAACCTAAACAGTCTTGTAGCGTTCTACGAACGCACAATTCCGCGCAGGTAAGATTCCTACCTTCAAAGAACTTACTTACCTGATAACGCAGCGCACGTGCCCACAGACGCGTTCCCCAAAGTCCCACCATAGGGCCTGCAACCCGCAGCCAACGATGAGACCGACACCTAAAAAGCTTTGGGGACGTTCAGTTCCTTGCTTTTTGGTGTCGGTCTCAACGTTGGCTGCGAGTTGCAGGCCCTATGGTGGGACTTTGGGGGTACGCGTCTGTGAGCGCGTGCAACGCTCTCAGGTAAGTAAGTTCTTTGAAGGTAGGAACCTTACCTGCGCGGAATTGTGCGTTCGTAGAACGCTACAGTCTCACTAAGTACCAAAATCCGAAATAATCAATTGGAACGATTTATCGGATTTCCTCGCATCCTTTCGCTGGTCAGCTGAGTGGTAGGAGGGTCCCAAAGCCCAGCTGACCGGTGTACCACCCCATTAAGCTTAACTTCGCGAAATGGTTGAGAGACATCATTGTGCATCTTTCGCAGCTTGGCTGATGGATCCGGTCGAAAAAGTAGCATCTCAGGGCGCTTATTCAGCGCTATGGGTTCGTCTTTCCTGGGAGAAGTAAAATAAAAATACAACCAAAAAAAAGAAAGAACTCCGACGTTAACGCTTGCACAGATTCAATCACCGACATTATTCTTCTCGATATAAAACTTCACATTGTTCCAAACAAAATTGATCAGATAAACCATGTGGCGATAAAAAGGTGAACAGATGACAGCCACAAAAAATAGGGGTTTCTGACCCCTTCGGAAGTCAACGGAATTAATTATATTTGAGTCCGAAACTCTTGGGTCTCAACGATCGAGACCGGGACGAAAGGTGGCAACAGCAAAGTAGCTCGAAAACTATCTGAGTGCCAAAATTGTTTCATGATCATTCAGGTATAATTCCGATCCATCTTCCTTTCCTCCATTAGTGGCCGACAGCGAAATTGTGGCGATCCCAACCGCCAAACACGAATACGCAACCATAACAAAGAACACAGCACAAAAGCGAAAAGAAAATCATCAGAACTGCTTGCCACAACATTGATCGTAGCAATCGACTGCATATGTAGTTTTTTTTTATTACACTTCTCTCGAGAGAGGCGAACCTATAGCGCCGAGTGGGCGCCCCGAGATGCCACCAAATAAGTGTTGTTCTTTTTGAATAGTTGCAGGTTGTAACGCTCCGGGAACACTCTCGTGGGAAGGGAGTTCCACAGCTTCCCCGCTCTGTAACGGAACGAGTTCTGATGCAGGGATGTTCGCGCCGTCGGGAGATGAACCACAAATGGGTGCGATCTATTGCATTGTCTTGTGGAGCCCACATAAGCCGAATTGCGTGGAACAATACCATGAATCTCCGAAGAATAGTACCGGTGATAATATCTGTAAAACAGACAGAGGTCGGCTACGCGCCTTCGATGTGATAGCGGCTGTAGTCCCGACGTCTGCGCCGGGTTCCCGATCAGGTGGTACGCTCGTCTCTGTATGCTCTCAAGTAGGTCGAGGGTATGTTTAGGAGCCGAGCTCCAAACATCAGAGCAATATTCGAGTGCGGGTCTAATTTGGGATTTATACAGGAGAAGAAGTTGGGCCGGAGTAAAATACTCGTATTTCTTGGCTCTAAAAAGATAGCTCAGTTTTCCTGAGGCTGACCTGGAGATCCTCGACACGTGTTTGTGCCACGATACATTCCTACAGATCGTTACGCCGAGCAATTTCAAGCTTTCTCCAGATTCGAGCGCCTGGCCATTCATCATCAGCTGTGGAACCGATGATCCACTTTTCTTTATAAATGTTGTATATTGTGTCCTCGCTGCATTGAAGTCGACGAGGTTGGCCCCTCCCCACTGCAGGACCTTATCTAGATCCTGATTCCGAGAGTCAATCTCTCTCGACTGGTGCGACATAGGTGCACCAATCGGGCTACACTCGAAAACGAGGAAACAAGCGTACTGTCATCCGCAAAACTGAACACTTTGTTATCCATTGTCTCAACAACAAATCATTTATGTGAAGCAAGAACAAGGTTGGAGCCAAAATACAACCTTGGGGCATCCCAGAATTAATAGGATACATATCGGAACACTCGCCGTCCACAAGAACCCGGATCGATCGATTTTCGAGGAAGCTCTTCGTCCAGTCGCAAAGCTGTTGGGAAAGTCCATATGAACGAAGTTTGCTCAGCAATGCCCCGTGCCAGACGCGGTCAAAAGCTTGGGGTTATCCAATGCGACCGCCCTTGACTCACCATTCCCCTCAATCGCAAATGTCCATACATCGGTTATAAGTGTCAAAAGGTCTCCCGTGGACCGCCTGCCACGGAATCCGTAGTGACGATCTTTCAGGAGTCCGTTGCACTCCAAATTCTTAATTTACTCGGCGTTTATGACCTTTTCCATTACCTTAGATAACATAGACAGTAATGCTATCGGCCGGTAATTTTGTGAGAGACACTTTCTTCCCGTCTTTGGGATTGGCTGAACTCGAGCGGTTTTCCAGCAGGCAGGAAATGTCCTCCGTGTACAAGATAAGCGGAAGAGTCTGCCAAGAACCGGCGATAGGTCTGGAGCATAGTTCTTAACCCAAATTGCTGGTATTCCATCTGGGTGGGTTGCCTTCTTATAGTCCAGTTCACGTAGAATGTGTGGACGAAATCTCACATCCCGCATCGAAGACCGTACCGGCGCGATCACAGGTGGCTCCAAAAAACCGGGATCCAAGTTTGAATTCGCGGAAAATAAATTCGCGAACACATTAGCTTTATCCTTTGAATTTGGGACTAACGTCCCGGTGTCTGTCACCAACGGAGGGAAAGAGGAGGAAGGGGAGTTACTGCTGACAGCTTTTGCCATTGACCAGAAGGAGCGCAAACCAGTCAGGCACTGAAGGAGTTTATTGGTCACTCTGTCATTGTGAGCATTCTTCGCGATATCAATCGTCTGGTTGCACACGTTGAATTTAATATGCTCGCATTCACGCGGCCGTGCTTTTGTCTGTTGGTGTTTGGGTTCTAACGTTTCTATATCGTGGATTCGGAGCACATTCTTAACTTCATCGCAAAACGCCGCCCACGAATGCAAAGGCTAAACCCAATAACACTAATGAATTTACTTCATAAGAACGTCTTTATTCCATATGGTGTAAAGAGTGTGAAACAAAAGTCGAAGAGCGGTTTAACTCGTACACAAGTCGTACAAATGGACAACGTAGAAGTAAACCGGAGATAAATTGTGTTAATCGGGAATAAGATTAATGTCTACATTCAACTATTTGAGTGCTCATCTAGAGTACGGCTTTTCTGGTGAATGGCAAAGCCTATTAACAATAACTTCGGTTCCTCCTCTTTTCCTTTATAAGCCACAAACTTGAAAGTTAAAGCCAATGTTTTCACGTAATTAGGTTCCGTGAATTCGATCCTGGATGCAATATTTTTTGAAAGGGTCGATCTGGAGGCAGCGCGAGGTCGAAGCGGACTTCCTGCTTAAGGTTCGGTCGAGGTCGTAGGTCTTAGAGGAGGGCACTGAGACAGAATGGAGGTCGATGACTGAGGGGGTCGGGAATTCAAAGGGAGAGCAGAAAGAAGCGGGACGAACTACAGTTGTCGATGAAAGACAGTTAAAATGGTTAAACCTGCTGATGAGGTGAGGGCCTCTTGTGGGCCGAGATGCTGGCCAAATTGATGCTGACCCTGGGAAGGGAACATGTTCGCGTACACGAAGGCGTGAGTTCAACTGATTGCTCTCTTGTCCATGAAAGCACCACAAGTAAGGGTCTGCAAGCAGCAACACAGGAAAACATCCACAGTGGAAGGCTAATCGCATCCACGGGCCGAGGATCCTCACGCACGAAGCCTCAGTCATGACTGAATTATGACTCCACTGTACCTCAGATCACGCCAGCGCAGTGTGATGGCCACTGCGATGGCACACGAGCGTGTTACCTGCGCTTCTTCCTCGATGGTGTCATCACCGCCTGTAGCCTGGCGGTACGGGGGGAGATTTGTCCCAGGATTTGCAGCAATGAAGATATAGCTGTTCACGGTCACGAATAGCCAATGGAAGGGATTTCTGGATGGAAAGCAGTCTTTGGAGCGCAAGCGACATCACATAATCGGGGAACACTGCACAAAATTTTACCGAAAGACATTGGAGGAATGTTCTCATATATAATCTGATTTCGCTAACGAAACACTAATAGGCACTTAGTCTTCCCCTGATCACTTCACAATTACCAAATGTCAGTGAAACCCACAAAGATATTAAAGGCCGATTTATTGGGATTTTAATCATTGATTTTTATCCTAAGCGCAAGACACGACACTCGCGTGATCAGCGCTGATTTTTCTTCCGATCAACAGTATATCGCTGTTCAAGGCACAACTCAGAATGACAAGAATCTTCTCCTGCTGCTGATTGGTGCTCACTCAGCAAAACAAACTCCCCTATGCTGTAACTAAACTCGTACAAATCTTTGTGCCGTTGATCCAAAACGCACTTACCCGAAACTGAACACCCACTGATCCTCGATGCAACACTCAGCTGCAAGGTAGACTGCTGGTTCGTTTATTAACGGCCGATGGTAGATCCATCACAGGAGATGCAACTTCATTCCAGCAATTGAAATACCTGCAGGTGCGATTTTAACAAGACAGACACGCACGGGTTGCTGGATCGTGATCTTGTGGAGTGAGGAGAGACATAAGTGAGTTATGCGTACAACTCTTTATTCCATGGTAAAACGTTAACATAAGGTATGAATTCAAGGTTTAACCAATAGGCAACCAAAAAAAGATGAGACCTCAGAAAACAAAGTGGAAAAAAAACAAATACACAAAAAACACGACAAGTCTTCAATGGACTGGTGCCAGTAGAGGATGATATGAGGCGTACCATGAATCTGGTCGGAAACCATTGGTGTCATCCTGTATCGACGGGTTCTCGTCTGATGCTTCATTGAACAGTGAGGTCATGAACTTCCGGGTTCATATAGGCCAACAAATAGTAATAAGAGGAGCACATGATGCTTGGCACACCTCTTGAGCTTACGACTAAGTTCAGGATATCTACAATAAAATAAATGTTGAGTCAAAAGAATCACATCAGATCTCCAAGACTACTGACTGCCTTTGGCACAGAACCTCACTAAGTAAGCTTGTTCTTATGGACTTTCCCAACAACTTTGCGACTGAATGAAGAACGTCGTCGAATATGGATCGATTCACGTCTTTTAGGTGGCGTCCTTCGGAGCTCTTTTCCATTACTCTGGGGTGCCTCAGGGTTCCTTCATAGCGCCAGTCCTATTTCTGTTTCATCTTAATGATTTATTAATATCTACGGGGTTTATTAGGTAACAGAACATTCAGTTTTGCTGACTTTTTCATTGACTGATTGATCGATTAATCGCCCAACGTCGCACCAACTGAGATGCAAACCCGTCTACTTCCAGAATCAAAATCTACCCAAAATTCTACAATGGGGAAAGGCCAATCACGTCAAGTTCAAAACAACGAAGATGCAATATACAACGTTGATGAACGACCAGATTACTAAATCGAAATACTGCATAAATTCCTTCGGCGCGACGGTCATAGGGCAAGCAACGTGGTGTGAACACATCTAACATTGCCAAGTTCGGCTACAGGAAACTGACTTATCTTTGTAAGGCAAAACGATATTTTACGCTGGCAAAACTTCTTCCTGTCTATAAATTACATATTAGCACTCGAATATTGTTTATCTCTATAAATTTTATTTTCTATCGTCCTTTCATTAATTTATTGGCTCCTTGTAAGCTCTCTCAATTATACAGCACGTAGCGGACTATTATTACATCTATTGCCATGGAACTGTTCCCCGGAGATTTCCAATATCAAGATCGTTGGCCCAGCAAAGTGACCAATCCGCCACGTCTTCCACGCCGGAATGGCTATTGCATGACACATGGGTGTGTATTATAAATGCACGACTATCTCCTGACACGTGGTTCGGTCTGGCCACCCGAATGCCAAACGCAACATCGACGTATGTCGGCTATCTTCGAAAATGTTAAGAGATCATAATTAAAAATCCAACACATGAACGCAAATATTACAATCCTCGCTTGGGTGCCGCGCCGACTCAGTTTCCTTCCCCCGAAATTTGCCGGGTTGTAAAAAATGATTAAGGGTGATTATCATTTTGAATTGTACTTTGCGAATTATGATTCCCTAGGAAGATGTTATGAATGTTATGAATCGTTAATCTTGGCAAAGAAATTTATTCACCAAAATGAAAATTGGGTATTTGTGAAATTTCTTAATGACCCCATTCACATACTCTTTCGGTCAAGCTACCCCTTGCGTCTCTATGCGTACGATGCATTCACATCCTATTAGCAAAGGGAGGGTAGAACCATCATCATCGGCACTAAAACCGGGATCCGGTCTTGGCCTTATTTGACAACTCTGAGGCTTGTTACATTTTCCATAATAATTTGTTTTTCGGGGCAAGGTTATTAGCCTTGCGCCAATCTTTCTCAGGATGTCGCTGCATGCATTGGTTCACTCTTTGGTGCGTTTCAAAGTAGTTATCCAGGGGTGTCACGTGGTGACTGCATGTCAACTTGGATTGAACAGGGACAAGGATCGTCCTGGCCTTCGCCGGGTTGAAAGCAATCAGAGACTTTGCCCTATATGTTCGCCCCCATCCCCCCAAAAAGAGGGTAGAATGCGATGTGAAAATGAAACTAAGGTTTTCTTCGGGCGTGGCATGGTGAATTGGTGGAAGTAGTACAGTCGGAATACTTCGTGCTTAGAATGGTGTTAGACGTAATCATACGTGAAGGAAATGTTTTAATACGTATTGATCAATAAATCACAGACTAACTAAAAACGAGTTTATTTTTGGATTATTTTCCTTAACTATTAGGGCTAAAGAGCTCAGCTTCTGGTATTATAAATCAGATAAAACAAACGAATACAAAAGAAAATTCCAAAATGAAGGAATTCGCTGCTCTACGCATATTTAACGCGTAGTTTTTACACGACTCATGTTGTAATTATCTTACAATTATTTGATATTTCTGGGCATTTGTGAACAACTCGACTGTTTATCGCTCATATTTACTGGCAATCCAATTATGAACACCATAGGGAAAGCAAATCTACTGCCTGCACATTTCTCAGCCAACTCAACGCTCCCTATACCCCATCAACTTACACTAAATTTGAACACATTTGAGAAAGCATGGGGCTCCTCGATAGTATAGTGATTAGTATACCCGGCTGTCACCCGGGAGACCGGGGTTCGATTCCCCGTCGGGAAGCCTGCGGCGCAAGACTAATGACCTTACCTGAAAAAAAAAACAAATCATTATGGAAAATTTAACAAGCCTCAGGACTTGCTAAAATAAGGCCAAGACCGGTTCTCGGTGGTAGTGCGGTTGATGATGATGAGAAACCATGGGCTGAACTAGATCTCGTACTGTCGTCTGAACACTCAAATTGTTGAACATTAACAAATCCCCTGGTTGAGATGGCTTTCGAGGTATACTTTTAAAAACTTCTCTTTCTGGTTCGATCCTTGATCAATCTCCAGGTAATTAGATGGAAGATAACGATTATCTAATCAATTAGGAAAAATGCTACCCATCATCCACAACTTGAGCACAATCACCATTTCATGAGTCAAATTCACTTCTAAAATCATATTTTACACGAGTGCTCAGAAATTAACAAGTCCGGATGTCATACTTTTGGAAAGACATTGTTTTTCACTCGCCAAACCACTGAGAAAACGTTTCTTCATATGCTAGTGGTTGCTCAATCTCTAAATGTTGATGCTACCAACATTCGGCTTGAAGGACCAATTGTTGTAGCCACTTTAGGTTAAAGGCGGACAGCCGGCTCTCAACGGGTCCGCAAAAATCGTAACCATCGTAGTGGACTGTAAATCGAATAGTCGATTAGACAACCACTGCCAGCTGGTCAAGGTTACTTAAAAAATCAAATCTACCGGCACTCAAAATGGAGAAGGAACACCTTCCCTTTATGCCCTAACGCCGATTTACCGTGGCCACTGGCTCGATGCATTTGATGTAAGTCAACCACCTTGACTCTAAGGCGCACCGCAGCTGTGCCGTGGTATCTATTAACTCTTGTTTTCCCTTGTGAAACGTTTGTTATCCCCTGTGGTAGGAACACGGCTTTCGTAAACCTAGACAAAAGGTGAAGAGGAATATGTTTCGAGGACCCCTACCCCGGGTGGGGGCAAGTGTTGTGGTGTACCTGTGGAATTAAAAAAGGAGCGGATTGAAGAAGCGACTTTCCTTTGAATAACTTACCAATAATTCCATATTTTAACCTAATTGTATTCTACAAGAATAAAACCGACGCGTCCTTTGAGCTCTGGATTAGAACTCATCGGTTTACATTTTTTTTTTTTATAAAACGCTGTCTTTATTGACCATTAAAAGTTTAGTTACATAAGTTTACAGCTAACTTAACTAAGTTGTGACAATTTTACTTACAATGTCTAGAACATTTTTTCAAGTAATATTTAATTTGAGGTCTTACGTCTAAAGAGATCTATTCCAGATACAATTTATTAGTAGGACTCCTGGAAAGGTCATGAAAACCAGGATGGATTGTCTATGTTTACAATAAATATTCTTAAAACTACTTATCTCTACTTAAATCTAGCTTATATCTAAGGTAGTTAAATAAACTCACATTTAGCAATGTAGAACAATTTAGCCTCGTCTTAAGCTTAAGTTGAGATTTCATACTTTACATACCCTAAGGAGGGAAGGGAGCGGCAGAGGGAGGTCTCTCCACCGACTGCTCGTTAAAAGAAAGAACCCGAGAAAAGGGTTGAATGTTTGAGTATTTGAAGTGGTTAAGATCGGTTACCCTGTTATGGTAGATGATTTCGTTCGCATCATTTACTAATCTTCCTGCGTAGAAGAGAGCCTTTAAATGGAGTGCATGAAGATAGGGATTTGATGCATTGTGGCTGGGGAGGCTAAGGGAATTGATGAGAGGGTTTGGATTGGCTGACAGGTTTTCAATGAATCTTATCGACAATTCCAGGAACCTTCTATCCAATCTCTCCAGGCCGACGGAGTGGTATAGCATAAGGCTTCTGATATATTTGTGGGAGTCGCGCTGTCGACGTAGCCCTGTGATTAGTCTGAAACACTTCCTTTCGAAGATACGAAGTTTTTCCATTTGAGAGGGAGAGATATGGAACCAGATGGGACAAGCGTAAGTAAGTGTGGGCCTGATGATTTGTTTATAAAGTAGAAGTTTGACTTGCTGAGAGAGTCATCGGTTTACAAATGTTCCTCCCTTTATATTGTGTTTGCACACGGCCATCGTCGACATGTGCCATTGTGCAGCGAGCAGCTGCCGAGTGTGCTACTATTGTGTAGGTAGAGTCTTTCCAGGAATCGAGTAATTAGTGTCCGGGTGATTAGTGCTCAAGCAATTGGCGTCTTCCTGGGAATCGACACGATGTTGTTTTACTTGCACTGTCTTCCAGGGAATGAGTTTCTGATATCCTCGGTACGGCATCTTCCCAGCATAATTTGCACGATGTATCGGGACGACTTGTCTCCTGGACATGGAGTGACACGTGGCTAACACCAAATACATGGAAGTCTGCGAATATTCCCAATCTCATCTTCCTACCAACCCGCGGCGCTAATTTTAATACTGAGGTCACTGATTAACCATCAACTTTCGACATATCCGGAAACATACGGCTGTCTTAATGACTTCCCATACGAGTATCGTAGCAACAGACCCAGTGGAGATCTAATGGTATACCTCACCAATATCGATAAGCACCACTTGCACCATCCTAGTTAAGGGGCTATAAATTTTTAGCCTTTCAATTAATTCGAATTCTATTTGGAACGAAATATTTGAACCTATGGAAAGTATAGCCAAATATAAGGGGTTTCTTAAAATAAGGGGTTTCTTAAAAGGTACAGGAAATGCACCATTCCGCCTAAGCGTATATTCGTTCCAAAATAACATTTAATCCTTACAATTTGCACGGCACATATAAAACACCGCTGCACGGGCTCAATAGGGCGTCGAACATTGTGAAAAACTCATTCGACAACCAGACGCAAATGTTTCAATTCCATCGGTAGTACTTAGGCGAGTTTGTTATCGCCCGGAGAAAACCTTTTTTAGAGAATAATTGACACACCCATTGTAAATTAGAAATGTGTACATCAAATTTAAAAAAAAAAGATTATAATAACAAAGTTAATCGTTCAATTCCCCATGTTACAGAACAATGAATGTTTTTGTAAATACGAATTTCAAAATATTCAACGTTATTTTTTGTGATGTTTTATTTTTATACCTACTGTGTTATTTTAAGCAATCCAGATGGTTTATGCAAAGAATACCATTTACATATGTTTTACAGTTTCATTCCTCATTTCTTTATTTTAATATTAATTCTAATGCTCTTGCATCGTATACCCTAGATGTCCGCCATTCATTTTTTTATAGTGTGTGATTTCGATACAACAATTATGTGGATTTTTCCTAATTTATGTTGCATGCCTGCATCCAATTCCCCAACGTAAATAAAAAGCAATTTTTAAAAACAAAAAAAAACAATCTGTTTTTTCGTTCGCAAATATAATACAACAAAAAGTTAATGACATTAAAATATTTTATTATATTTTTCGGTTATTAAAATGATTTTACAAAATTCTTGCATAAACCATTGGTGTAATGTTTTTATTTAATTTTAATGTTTTGTTTATTTTTATTTTTATGTTGATTTTCGATACTGATTTATTTGTTTGTTTTTTTCATGTTTTTATTTTCTTTTCCATCCACATTTTTGTTTGTTTATGTGAAAAACAAAACTAAAAAATAACATTTTTTTGGAATCAAACTACAACACCATTCCGTAAAAATCACCATGACAAAAAAAAATCAAAAAAAAAAAACCAAAAAAAAACAAAACAAAAATTCGAATATTGTAGTGCCAGGTGCTCCACCACGAAATATATCCGCTGAAGCAACCAGTCCAACGACAATCGCTGTATCTTGGTTACCACCACCCATAGAACGATCGAACGGCCGGATTATTTATTATAAAGTGTTCTTTGTTGAGGTCGGCCGATCAGACAGTGAAGCTACCATAACGACCCTAAACGCAACCAGCATTGTTTTGGACGAACTAAAGCGGTGGACGGAATACAAGATTTGGGTATTGGCTGGTACATCGGTGGGTGATGGGCCAAGATCGCATCCAATTATTGTACGAACCCATGAAGATGGTATGTATTGATTGAATTTATTTAAAAACAAAAAAAGCAAAATATTAAAAAACGAATCAACCAATTAAAACAAAAATATTTCAATATTTATATTTATAGTTTTTACTAACCCAAAAATTGATTTTCCTAATATTTTATCTATTTATTTTGTTTTTTATAGTAAGTGATTATTTTATTATTACTTATAATTTTATTTATGTGTTTGGTTTCATATTATAACTTATTTTCGTTATTGACGAAAAACATTAATTACTAACTTCGTTTTTCGGAGATTTTATGTTGAATACCATTTTTTCACTAACTAGCCGCTGGATGCCTAAATTTTTGGAGGAGTAAACACATTTTTGAAAATAAAGGAAAGAAAAATATTTTTGTGTAATTTTGTTTTAGGTCAACATAGCACGGATTTGACGATACCTTTTTGAAGTCAACCGGCGACGAATTTAGTGCAATACATTGCGCTGTTAAAATATATAATTGTGTTTATTGTTGATACTGCCATCATTTGTTTGTATTGTTCTAGATCAAGTTCTATTTATTATATAAGTTAACATTTAGTTTTCATACATTATTTTGTGTGTTAAGTTTTTATATATTTTTGATTCCAACAACCAAAGGGTGGCTATTACAAATAGAATGAAAAAGTAGGTGCATCGTTAATGTCCACAAGGTGCCTTCAAAGATCAAGGGTCTTCTTGTAAAATTCTGATCTTTATTCTAGTCTTCAATTTGGTAAAGTCTTCGCTGGTAAATATTTACCAATACCAATGCCAAATATTTAAGTTCTCTGTTAAAAACAGTACAGTTTAATTCACTGAGGTATTAAATCAGAGTGATTCTTTTCCTAAATTTTCGGGTAAATTAGCTTCATTTTTCGAAAAACTATTAAATCTACTACTAGGTGAGTGTAAACATCATGAAGTAGCAAATAATGTGATAACCAACCCCATATTGTCTCAATTCGGAATTTAGCTACCTGTCACAACTCTTTTGTCTTGAACCTTCTAAAATGTTCACCAAGAAATAAAAACCTATATTTTAAACACCTGATTTCATTACTAAAAACCTGAACTAAAATGCTGTTATAAAAAATATAATTACTACTACTATTACTACTATTTATTGGCTTGTAGGAACCCGGAAGTTCAAGACCTCAACGAGTCGACTCCGCCATCGTTCCCTGTCCCGTGCACTCTCCTTACATGCTTGACCAGCTGATCCGAACTTCTCAAGGTCAAACCTAACATTATCCTCCCATCTCCGCCGCGGCCGTCCTGTCGGTCTCTTTCCCGTTGGACTACCGTCAAGAATTCTACGCACGGTCCTATCGTTGCCCATTCGCGCCACATGCCCGACTCATCTTAATCTTCGCGACCTGATTACTCTCAGTATTGTAGGTTTGCGGTGTAGCTCTTACAATTCGTCGTTATGGAGTTTCCTCCATTCTCCTGCGTCCTCGTCATATTTACCGCCAAACATTCCCCTTTAAAACTTAATTCTCGAATACGCGGAATTTGTTTTCTTCCCGTTTTGTCAGAGTCCATGTTTCGCATCCGTGTAGAGCAATCGGCATGATTATGGTTCTATAAACATGCGAGTTTTATACTACGTGATACCAGTTTGGAGCACTTGTGTGACCCCGTTCAGGGATGTTGTCTTGTACCTTTTGTACCATGTTGTTGTCCTGTACCTTTTTGATGACATACTCGAGTACTTGAGGACAAGGTTAAAAAGACATTGTGAGAGGCCATCCCCCTGCTTTAATTCGTCGCGGATTTCATATGGTTCTTAGAGGTGGTTTTCTATTCTAACTCGTTCTTTGTTTTCATTCATGCAGATTTGAATGAAGGCGGCATATTTTTTCGGGATATATTTAGCTCAACTACAATATGGTAGAGTCTTTGCCTTACGACTGAGTCCTAGGCTTTTTTGAAGTCAATGAACAGTTGGTGAACCGTCTCTCCGTATTCCCACTTCTTTTCCAGCAGTTGCCCTATTGTGAACATTTGGTCGCTTGTTGACCGGTTCCTAAGGAATCCGCATTGGTAGTCTCCCAGTGTTTCTTCTGCGTGCGGTGTGATCGTCGCCAGTATGACATTTGTTAGTATTTTGTGTGTGGGTGGTAGCAATGATATTCCGTTGTAGTTTTCGCAGTCAGATCTGTCGCCTTTTTAGAAAATGGGGACGACTATTGAGGTTGTGACGTCTCTAACAGATACACACAAAATACACAAGCGAAAAGTGAAGAACACCGAACGAAAATCGAATAAGGAAATACATCAGAGCCGTTTACCATAGCGATAAAAAAACAATTCACATCAGTGGAATATACTTGAGTTTAAAAATCGAATTCTAAATACACGGCCAGTAGTCTGATGCTTCACTGCTTCGCTTTTCAACTGTTTTATAGTGTGTTCAATTCACCTTCTTCACTATCCTTGCTAAACGCTATAAGGTTTTCCATACTTCCGCAGTGACTTCCTTATCCCATATGGTTTTGATGAGTTGGTGGATCTTTCGAGGGGTTGCCTCTCCTCCATGCTTCACAAACTCTATCGGAATCCAGTCGAATCCAGGAGCATTGTTGTTTTTCAATCGGTTTATTGCGTCTACAACTTCGTCGAAAGAAGGCTCTGCGATCTGAGGCTCGGCTGTATGTACGTCTGGTGCGTTTATTTGTGATTGATGGGTGCGCACATTGGGCAGGTTTTGAAAGTACTGCTTCCATCTTGTCACGATATTGTTTGTTTCTGTCAGCAGACAGCCGTTTGTGTCTCGAATTATTTTGGCTCTCCCTCGATAGCCATTTCTAATTGAATTAATGCCGACATACATATCTCTGATGTTCTTTGTTCTGGCATTTTCTAAGATTTTTTCGATCCTAGTTTTCTCCCATTCGCGTTTTTTTGCGTTTGAAGAGTCTCATTGTCTCTTTCCGAATTGTGGCGTATATTTCTGCGTTGACTTCGTCATATCTTTTTAAGTGGATCACTCTGAGGCGTTTACGTTGTTCGATCTTCGCCCGGCACTCATGGTGAAACCACGGTTTGGAATTAATTGATGTCTTAAATCCTAATACTTTTTGGGCTGTTTGCTTGATTATGTCTCTGCTCGATGCCCATATAGTGTCCACATTATCGGCTTCCTCTTTCTCAGTGCTCCCATTCTCTAGGATACGCAGGTCTTTTAGTTTATCAGTGTTAACTTGTTGCTCATCTCCCGTGACTGCCCATGTGGGTTTGCTGCGAGCCGACTTCTGATTTTGCCTATGACTAGAAGATGATCGGAGTCGCAATATGCTCCTCTATATGATTTTACGTCAAGAATATTTGAGTGGTGTCTTTGTCTCTGAGGAAGTGGTCTATTTGATTACGCGTTACGTCGTCTTTTATTTTTCACCACCAGATATTTTGACGCTGCGAACGTGATAATTCGAATTCGATTATCATTTAAAACGTCGTATAGGCTTTCTTTACCTATAGTTGGTTGGAAGATATTTTCCTCTCCAATTTTGGCGTTGAAGTCCCCGAGGAGGATTTTAACATCGAATGATGAGATTCATCTGGCGTCTCGTAGGACGTGTCCTTTGTTTCGTCGTCGGTAGATTATGTTGGGGCGTGTACGTTATAAATACATAATTGCACCCTGTATTTTTACCACCGACATTCAGTCATTAATAAATTTCACAACTTTTATCTTCTTGCTTATGATGAAGCCGGTTCCGAGGTTATGTCTATCGGTACCTCTACACGCCCGTGCAAACCCGTTGGTTTCGATTACTTGATGCGGGAGTCGGATTTCCTGAAGCGCAACGATGTCCATTATATATTGTTTCGCGTTTTCTACGACCGTCTGTATCGCGCTTGGTTTATATAACGTTCGGACATTTCACGTGCCGACGCGTATATCCCCCTTTTTCAGTTTTACCTTACATCTTCTTTTTGCCGAGTCGGTGTTTTCTTGATGATTTGTTCTCTTATAGTAGTGTCGGCTCATCATATCTACGCCTACCGGGTTTTTCGTCAGATTGTTTTTTGTATATTGATTATTCATTTTGTTCCCACGAGTCTTGGGGTTTCAAATAGATGGTGGACTAGTCCGCCACATCAGAGCCCCTCTTTGATATGGTAAGGCCTGCTTACTGCTCTGATTCGACCCGGTGTCAGGCGCTGTTATAATATAGCCGGTATACGCCTGGCTACAAACCGTCCAATGGGCAATGCAAATCTTCAGCATCCATTCTTTCGTTTATAGTTGAGGACAGTTTATAGCGTTTGAAATAATAGTGAAGAAGATCGTGTGATTCTAACTGACGCTATGACAGTTTGAATCACGAAAAAAATTGAACCTAAGCGTTACCTATCAGGCTACTGACCGTGTTTTTAATTTGATTTTTAAACCCGACTATACTCCACTGATGTGAATTGTTATGTTATCGCTAGGTATACGGTTCTGATGTATTTTCTTATTCGATTTTCGTTCGATGTCCTTCACTATTTTGCTTGTGAATTGTGTGTATCTGTTAGAGTCGCCACACCACACCCTCCGCAGTAACTTCGTTACGATCAGATTCGTATGCGAACGACGGACGAACGAGAGAACGAGAAAACGTCGGAGGCTGGGCTCTATGCGGAAGTCGTCACCGTGTGTGAAGTTCTGCTTACTATGGGGAACTGTATGCTGTGTGTACAGATCACGTCGTAGTCACCAATTATAACGTTTGAAATAATAGTGAAGAAGATCGTGTGATTCGAACTGGCGCTATGACAGTTTGAATCACGAAAAAAATTGAACCTAAGCCTTACCCATCAGGCTACTGACCGTGTTTTGAATATGATTTTTAAACTCGACTATACTCCACTGATGTGAATTGTTATGTTTATCGCTAGGTATACGGTTCTGATTTATTTTCTTTTTCGATTTTCGTTCGGTGTCCTTCACTATTTTGCTTGTGAATTGTGTCATGATGCCACAAGTTCACTCGCCAAGGCAATAGGGAAAGTAAAATTACCGAATGCACATTTAGCGACCAACTTAACGCACTTTATTACACTATCTTAACCTTAAGCGCAAGGACGACCCCGTCTTCAGACGCATGTCCCCCTCTGTGCGGATCTGGTTTTCCAATTCGCTCTTCTCGTTGCGGGCGTTGAAGCCTGAGCCGTTGAAGCCTGGCTCAGCCTTCTGTTGGGATGGGTGGAAAGAAGTGTGCTCGGCACTAACCCAAAAAGAGTTCATTCAAACGAGGAAAAACGAGCTCAAGCACTCAAAAAACTGAACATTAACGAATAAATTGGTTCTGAAAACATTCCCATTATGATTTTAAAGAGATGTTCTTCAGTACTCGCGAAACCTCTTTCTTCTGACGTATAGAACTGGTCAATTCCCAAATAGATAGAAAGCAGTATCAATACATCCAATCAATTTCCCTCAACCTACAATATAAACCTATAACGCCAATCAGCCAAGAGCATAAACTCATTGATTAACCATTAACTTTCGAAATATAGCGTGTGGAACGATCTACAGTGGGACGTTCTTTGGTAACAACTAGAAATTAAAACAAAAATATTTGGCGTCATGTGATCTTCCTGTCGAAAGAAGTCTAACTGCGTGAAGTCAGACGATAGCAGAGGCTATTCAAAATCAACATTTGTCAAAATGAGGGACGGGAAAGAGACCGGTGGAATGGTCGCGACGGAGATGGGAGGACAATGTAGGGTTTGACCATGAGCGTTCGAATCATATGATCAAGCGTGAAAGGAGAGTGCACAAGACAAGAAGCAATGACGCAGCCGAGTCAATGAGGTCATGAACTTGCGGGTTCCTATAGGCCAATAAATAGTAAAAAAAAAAAAAATTGTCAAAATGAGTCAATTGAGAAACAAAACCGCCATAAAGCAATCTTTATCACCAAAGTTATCCATATCTTTATTAGACAGAATTCTCACAAATAATCAGTTATCATAGGCCGGTAGCGCTCTCCACTACTCCAATGTTAGCTTTGAAGAAGATCGCACCAATTGTTCACTCTAACAAATTTCAACAGTCACGTGGCGTTTCCCTCACCCGTCGAGTCCTTGTGAATCAATTAAGGGTTCTCATTGGCATTGAAGCGCTAGTTGTTTTAGAAAAAAAAAATTAACTTAATTGCTCGCCAAAAATCATCGTCGGTTTGAACCAGGCTCACTACGGAATTGGCATAGTAATGGCATATCAAATTGGCTTGAACTGACGCTTCGAACACCGACTACCGTGTGTTGATCTGAAAACAGATGTGAAAACTACACGGTTATCAGTTGCCGAAGGTTAAAATGGCCCATCCTATACTACACTGTCAAACAGGTAATAGAAATTTCTGGACATGTGTGAAAAACATTACCAACTCGCTCATAATTTGAACTATCCAATCATCAATGCAACAGAAAAAGTTAATTTATTTGCAACATTATGCAGCACTACTTTGATGACATGCAAAGATGTCGCCTTGAATAAAGTCTGACACCGAACCCCGTTGCGTTCCTATGCGATTTACGATCCAATGGTTTATTATATAAATGTCCATCACCCTTCAAATTCCGTACTTGCACCCACTATTCCTCACTTCTTGCCCAACTTTCTAAATTAGTAATAGCTTTGAGTTTTCCGTATTCATTCGAACAACGTACTTATTCAGCCTCTTCGAATAAACCTATCTTATGGCAAACAATGCTCTACCTATTGAGTTCCGAGCTCAACAATAAGTATCAGGAGAGGATATAAATAAATTATAGAGGATATAAATTTCAGGTCGACTGGAAAGTTTGTAGGGTGACACATAGATGGTGTTACTAGAATTAAATCCATATGATTTTAAGTTAGTACTAGTTTCCAAACGATACGTGTATAAATTTGACCGCTGTCGAACAATTCACTCGTTAAATGTATAAATGAGGGAGTAAAATTCAGTATCTTCAAAAACCAATAATGCATCTGATCGAAGAAGAGAAATCCCAACACATACCAATTGTCGATGAACAGCACTCGTGCGTCGAAAAATAATAAACACTTAATTCTCAGCACTCAAATTAACTGACACCTAGAACGATAACATTTTTGAAGCTGAGAAAAGTGCGTACACGTATTTCAACTGTTTTCCTGGCATAATCGTCAGACCAAAAGTTAAAAATCAACTTTGAATGCAGAAGTTTTTTCATCCAATCCAAACTACATGAGTGTTTCTAGAATAGGCATGTAATGCAACCTCTTGGGAATCCTTCATTTTGTCTGCATCAGTTTTGATTTCCTTTTGTTTTTAATTTATTTACAATATGATTTGTGTTTAATTCTTATTTTTTATATTTAATATTTAAATCGAAATAAATTTACTAATATTAACAAATACTATATATTGATATATTTTTGATGTTTAATGTTTGGGCTAAATCTAATTAACCACTCGCACTAAATATTTTGAATTTTGAGTACCAATTTTCTAGTCTTTTTTCTCTTTCCCCATTTTTTCATTAATTTAAAAACAAAACTTAACAACTTGTTGACCATCAATTCAAAACTCTACATACAATGAAATTGAAGCGCATATAACGAAATCACAGAAAGTTCAGAAATAATAGAAAAAGAAAAAAGCGAGACTACAAACAAACAAAAATGAAATGCGTTAATAAATTTTTCAAATTATTATTTTATACGCAAACTATTCTGAAGTTATTATATATTATTATTATATGTTATATATATAATAATATATAAATCCTACAAACAAACAAATAATATGTATCGACTCTGTCTGCATGCTATGAAATGTCAAATCAGTACTCTGAACACCAAAGAATAATTTTAAAACAAAAATTAGAACACTTAACACAATTTACCACAGCTATCAGAACAACAAGGAAATTAAAAAAAAAAAGGAAAACGGTCATACATTTTATAATAGTAACCAAATAATGATTTACAAAATCAAAAAGTATAGTACCGTGAATAACAAGCCTCAGGACTTGCTAAATAAGGCCAAGACCGGTTCCCGGTTGTAGTGCCGATGATGATGATGATACCCGCCTGTCACGCGGGTAAAAATGATTTGAAAAATTTAACTTCATATATACATAGGCTCCTCGATAGTGTAGTGGTTAGTATACCCGCCTGTCACTCGGGAGACCGGAGTTCGATTCCCCATCGGGGAGCCTCTGGCGCAAGACTAATGACCTTACCCGGAAAAAATACATCATGGAAAATTTAACAAGCCTCAGGACTTGCAAAATAAGGCCAAGACAGTTTCCCGGTTGTAGTTCCAATGATGATGATGATGATAGTATAACATAATACACTACCATTTACTTTGTGCATATATATATATGTACTTAACTCGATAAGGAAATATTAAAAAAGTACTACTACTACTACTATTTATTCTCCTGTAGGAACCCGGAAGTTCATGACCTCACCGACTCGACTCCGCCATCGTTCCCCGTCCTGTGCACTCTCCTTCCACGCTTGACCAGCCGATCCGATCTCCTCAAGGTCAAACCTAACATTGTCCTCCCATTTCCGTCACGGCCGTCTTACCGGTCTCTTTCCTGTTGGTCCACCGTCAAGAATTCTACGCACGGTCCTATGGTTGCCCAACGGCGCCACATATCCGGCCCATATTATTACTTGAGTACTCTCACTATTGTAGGTTTGCGGTATGGGTCTTCCAATTCGTGGTTGTGAAGTTTCCTTCATTGTCCTGCCTCCACATCATATTTACCTCCAAAGATACCCCTTAAAACTTTATTCTTGAGTACGCGGAATTCGTTTTCTTCCCATTTTGTGAGAGCCCATTTTTCGAATCCATATAGCGCAATCGGCATGATAGCGGTTCTATAGACACGGAACTTTGACGCGAGGCTAATAACCATGCCCGTAAAAACGAACTATTATGGCCAATTTAACAAGTCTCGGATATGGACCGGATACCGGTGGAGAGATGTGCTAAATAAGACCAAGACCGGGTGCCGGTTGCAGTGCCGATGATATATATATATATATATATATATATATATATATATATATATATATATATATATAACAGCATTACAAGAAATAAGATGGACCGGGAGTGGTGTTATTCAAAGAAACGGTATGGCATTTATTATAGCTGTCATGCAAAACATTATGTGCTCGGGGTAGCTTTTCTAGTCAGCCAAAACCTGAAGGCTGCCATTAAACGCTTTAATGCAATAAACTTCGCGTGCGAAGAAAGTTTAAGAACATAAGCCTCATAAACGATCACGAACCTACAGAGTAGTCCCCTGACGACGAAAAGGACGAATTCTACGAAGACGTCGAACGGGCCCTCAATGCCTGCCCAACATCCAATGTGAATATCGTCCTTGGTGATTTGATTGCCAAAATTGGTCGGGAACCAGTTTTCAAGCACTACGCAGGTTCCCATAGATTGCATGAGAAGCCTAATCACAATGGACGATGAGTCATCGAACTGGCAGTATCAAAGAACTTGGTCGTTGCTTGTAAAGATATTCACGAAACCAACTGTATATCACTTGATAGAGCCACTCGCAACCAAATTGATCACGTGTTGATAGATCGCCGACACTCCTCGATTCTGATGACATTGCGAACGTACCGACGTGCCAACGTCGACTCGGACTACTATCTTGTTGGTATAGTTTTCCGAGCGCGAATTGCCTTACGGAGACGTATTGCATCCGCGGATCAGGTTCGAATCAAAATGGCTGCCTTACGCAATGGGAAGACGATTAACACATTTAGTCATGCGTTAAGACTCGCCCTCGAAGAGCTCGAGGTGCTGGGGCCAAAATGACGGGCGTAAAAGAGAAATAGACACGTCTTAAGAATACTGTCATTAGTACTGCCAACTCAAACTTAGGCAGTAGTCGTGGAGATCGGAGCGACTGGTTTGATGATGAGTGCAAACTAGCGACTGAACGTAAGAATGCTGCATACCGGGTAATGCAACAGTCTCATAGGACGCAGGTACGCGAGGAGAAATACAAAGAGATCAGAAGATCAGAAAAAGACTTCACAGACAAAAGAAAAGTGCCTGGGAAAAACAGCCTTCTCTGTGAAATAGAGAAAAGTAGAGAGCGAGGTCCGCACCAGGCGCGGAAGTTGCACCAAATAACCCACAGTAAGACGCGGTACACACCATGTTGCACTTACTGCAAGGATAAAGGGGGTAATCTGATCACCGATCTTGAAGACATTCTGGAGCGATGGGAAGTGCACTTCAATGAATTGCTAAGTGGTCAGCTCACAGAAGAATTGGAGGCTCCACCAATACAAGATCAAGACCAAATGCTGCCACCGCCAAGGATTGAGTAAACAAAAGCCATAAGGCAGCTCAAATCAAATAAAGCCCCTGAAGCTGATGGCATACCAGCTGAGCTGATCAACCAAGGAGGGCCAGCGTTACATTACGCAATTCATGAGATCATGGTGCACGTGTGGGAGTAAGAGGAGATGCCGGAAGATTGGCGTTGTAGTATAATTTGCCCCATACATAAGAAGGGAGATATCACACTGTGCAGCAACTATAGGGGTATAACATTGCTGAGTACAGTCTATAAGATACTCCCCACTATCCTACAAGATCGGATAGCCCCATGCGCTAAAGTCATCAGTGGTCAATATCAGTGCGGCTTCATCCCAGGCTAATCAGCGATTGATTAGATATTCACCCTTATGCGGACGATGGAAAAATGTCGGGAATTTAAGATTCCATCATATCACCTATTTATAGACTTTAAGGCCGCCTACGACAGCATAGCCAAGGTACAACTATATAATCCCATGAGAGAGTTCGGCATTCTAAACAAATTTATACGACTTTGTAGGTTGACCATGAACAACGTAACTAGTCAAGTAAAAATGGTGAGATTGCTGTCCAAACCAATAAACATCTTTAATGGACTCCGACAAGGGGACGGTCTGACCTGCCTAGTTTTCAACCTGACGTTTAAGAAAGCAATCCGCAACACTGGCATTACAACAAGAGGGACTATTATCACCAAGTCTAGCCAGATACTTGCCTACGCCGATGACATCGACATCATCGGTAGAACCGAATCGACTGTACCGGAATCCTTCACCCAAATCGAGCAGGTGGCACGAAAACTCGGACTGTACATTAATGAAGGGAAAACTAAGCACATGGAGGCAACTTCTGCGAAGAGAAGACCTAACGTTGGTCAAACTATCAGGGTAGTGGAGCACGAATTTGAAGTAGTGCAATCCTTTAACTACCTTGGGTCAATAGTATCAGCCGATAACAATATGGAGGAAGAAATACGCGAACGGCTGATCAAATCCAAAAAAGCCTACTATGGTCTATCAAGGCTCCTTAAATCCCGAAATTTATCCAGAACATCCAAGCTACTGCTGTACAAGACCATGGTCTTACCACTACTCATGTCTGGATCCGAGACCTGGGTGCTCAATAAAAGGCACTTTGAACTCTTAGCCGCGTTCGAGAGGAAGGTCTTAAGGAGAATTGTTGGCGCCGTATGTGAGGGAGGGCGATTCCGGAGACGCTACAACCATGAGTTGTACGCAATCTACCTTGAAGCTGATGTTGTAAGAAAAATTAAGCTCGGTAGACTCCGGTGGCCGGGACACCTAGCTCGAATGGGCGAAGAGGAGCCTGCCCGGAAAGTCCTTTGTGGCAGGATGTATGGAAGAAGACAGGACGGCAGACCTTGTCTGCGATGGAGAGGTGGCTTAGACCAGGACGTCCAGAGCCTGGGAGTGCCAAACTGGATGACAGCAGCTCGAAATCGAGACCAGAGGAGAGATTTGTTAAATAGGGCCAACTCGGTATACCGGTTGTAGTGCCGATGATGATGATGAGACATAGCGCTTTATGTTACGTGATAGCAGTTTGGTTTTCAGCAGTTTACTGATTGTGTGCCAACTAGCGTTGCCAGAGTGTAGTGTTTTGTTAATTTCCTTCGACATTTCGTCACTGGCCGTCAGTATCGTTCCCAGATTGTTAATTCTTTAACTTCTTCAAATATTTTGCCTCTGACGTTTATGTATGTTCCCTGCGGTCCACCTGCTCTCGCCGTAATCATGTATTTTGTTTTGTCTTCATTTATTTCTAGGCCTACCTCTTCTGCCTTACATGCTTACATGATGATTTCCCAATTTTTACTTACAGTTTCTAGATTATCGCCCAAGGCGACTATGTCATCGGCATATGCGAGCACTTGTGTGACCCTGTTCAGGGATGATCCGGCCAGGCTGTCATCTTTTACCTTTCTGGTAACATACTCGAGCACAAGGTTAAAACGACATGGTGGGAAGCCATCCCGCTGTTTTAGTCCGTCGCGGATTTCAAATTGTTCTGAGAGGTGGTTTCCAATTCTAACTCGCCCTTTGTTTTCGTTCATGCAAATTTAAATGAGGGCGGCATATTTTTTGGGGATTCCCATCTCAACTACAATATTGTAGAGTCTTCGCCTTGCGACTGAGTCGTAGGCTTTTTTGAAGTCAACGAACAGTTGGGCAACCGTCCCTCCATATTCCCACTTGTTTTCCAGCAGTTGCCCTATTGTGAATATTTGGTCGCTTGTTGACCGGTTACCACGGAATCCGCATTGGTAGTCTCCCAGTATTTCTTCTGCGTACGGTGTGATTCTCGCCGGTATGACATTTGTTAGTATTTTTTATATGGTTGAGAGCAATGATATGTAGTTCCAGTCAGATCTATCGCCTTTTTTGAAAATGGGGACGACTATTGAGGTTTTCCATACTTCCGGAGTGACTTCCTTATCCCATATGGTTTTGATGAGTTGGTGGATCTGTGGGGAGGAGGTAATGTACCTGCATGGGTACTCCGGTCTACTTCCTCCTCCATCATGTATTGTTCCACCGACGCAAATCACCGAACCGAAAGAACGAAACAAAACAAAACCTACGCCACACAAAAACACTGAAGGAAAAGTTAAATGCACTATTTACTTGTAAATGTTCTTTTATTGCATCGATATATTTTATTTTAGTAATCTATTGGTCCGCAAAATTCAATCGCTCTTATTTGTATCAACAAACTAAATAATTGCACCGAAGATAAAAAGACGCACAGAAACAACATATGAGGCACTAAACTTATTTTTATTAAAACGCGCGTTTACTCCACTCGACTTAGTATTTTTGCGTCCTCGAGCGCAAAACGAGGACGGGAGATCACATGACCATTGCGGTCAGAGGTTGGAATTGGACTCCGCGATCGTCATCTCATGCAGAGATGATTTCGCTAAGGAAGAAAAAGGAAGAGAGAGAAAAACGTTTCTCTTAAGGGTGTAACTAGTGGCGCAGTGGTATATGTGCGCGATCGAACAGATTCAATGTTGTTGCATGTGTTCGAAAACAAGGACAATAGGGAAAAATGACCACATGCGCCGCTGGTAATGCGGGTCATTGTTTACACGATGCCTCGTCGCTATTTTCGACGTTAGGAGAAAAAGGTGCTAAAAGCAATATGGATGTTTATGGCATCTCTGGCTGCAATAGAAACCGGGTTCATATTTGCATTAGGAAATGCTGGAGAATTTGGTTTCAGCGCCTATTGCGCTAATTATATGCAGCTGCTTGGGTTGTTTGTTGGTAAGGCAAACAAAAAAGGTTGCCAGGCAATGTATATGAATGGTATATGACGCGGCTGGAAAAATAGACGGCGCGATATTTATGGTATTTGTCTGGTACCGAATTGGTTCAGAATACCAAATAAGCAAACAAAGAAATCTTATGAAAAATTGTATGCGAAGGGATGCATGAAGGTAAGTTTTCTTTATAGGGTTTTTAGGGTTATAATAATTGGGTCTGTATGATGCGTGGAGCATCTAGGATGCTAATGCGAATTGCATTAGCGAAAGCTGGTGCAGACCCGGGTTATGGTTATGGGGGTTTTTTTCAGGAAGGCGAGCCGTGGGATCTGGCGGAATCGCCACAGTACTCCCCTCCCAGTGACGTAGTCACGAAAAAAAAAGGTAGGGGCGAGGGAATGCTCGATGGTGGGTGCTGTAATGATAGGGAGGTTGCTTCGGAATGCGCTGTGGTAATGTTACGGGACTGTCGTGGTGACCAGTTCCTGGTTATTGTTTGGGCCTTTATCGATAAGATGGACACAGTTGTTACCGCTTGATGCCATCAAGGGCAAATGTGTGCGGCGTGGTCCATCGGCCTGTTATGGGTCTCGTGGACCAACAGGCTTATCGCCCGAATAGGTCGGAACCTATCGGAAATTCGCTCACATCCGCAGTGACGAAATAGTGTGTGCGAGAAGGAGGGGAACTTATCCCAGGGTAATTCCCATCCGCAGTGACGGGTTGCCGTGTGCGGAATGGAAAGGGACCAAGTCCAGAGCGGGTGTCTTTTGTCCATACGTTTGTATGGCAAATTGTTTGCCGCTGTGACTGGTAAAAAGGGGGCGGGCGCTCCAGTTGCGCGGCTTACCGATCGAGGGAGGTCCGATATATCGGCTCCGGTGTCGACCCCGGAGCTTGATAAACGGCGACCGCAACCTCGACCAAGCGGCGCTTTGTTGGGAGGGCCGGCCAATCGCGCTCGTTTAAGTTGGGCGACTTAGATTACGGGGCTCCTGGGGTATGGTTGGTTATGTCTAACCACAAGGCGGCCTAGAGTAACTGCTGCACTCTCCGAAGTATTATGCACCTAGGTATTTGAGGCGGCGTAGAGGGGCGTGTATAGCCTTTAGTTGCCGCTAAAGGGGAGCCATGGTGGCTAAAGGATTGGGGAAACAGGTATGTTGTCTCAGCCCGGTGGTATCGGTTTGATTTGTGGACCGGTGTTGCTGAGACATTTGGGAGACGTAGGAGATCTAAGGACGAATGTCCTGAAATTTAAATAAAGGGGCAAAACCAGGTGCCCTGATGGGTGCTGCTACGCGTAGTAGCTGTGGTAGCGAGGGAAGCTGGCTTGCTGAAATCGGGTGGAAAGGTCGAGCACCGTTGCATGAAGGCTATGGTTGGCGAGCATGAGCGCCAATATGCAGAAAAGAAAAGAAAAGGTTGAGATGTTTCACGCGAGACAAAACCGAGCGTCCTATAGATTATATGCTACGCGCAGTAGCTGTTGTTACATAAGGGGCCGGTTTGCCGAGAATAGGTGTTGAGTAATGGCGAGCGTGTGCGCCAATATTTAAAAAAAAAGGAGCCTTAAAAGGGTGGATAGGGCGAGTTTTGCCAGTATTTAAAGAAGGCCAAAGGTCATCACTTTGAACTCGAAGCGTCCGAAGGGTGTGATGAGGAGCCGGTTAAAGGAATAAATTGAGCCGATGTGGGGTCAAGTGAGGTTGGGTGGGGTCCAGTGTTTAAGGGGCATTGTGTCCCGATGTAAGAGACGAGCTGTTAAGAGAGGAGTCGGTTGTGGAGGAATGAATGGAGTCGAGAGAGTTGAATGTGAGCGACGTGTAGTCGAAAAAGAAATTAAATGTAGTCGGAAGAGGTTGAAAAGAAGTCGTGTGGAGTCGTAGGTGAGTGTTGTCGAAGGGGGTCTACCGAGAACGGAGTTGAAAAGGGGTTTAGTGGAGTCAACTGAAATGGAAAAACATTAAAGTGGAGGAGTCGCGTGTAGTTGAGAAGTCGAGAGAAGTAGGAATCGGAGTCGTATGTAGTCGAATAGTGTTGAAGGCAATACAAGGCGGAGTCAAAATAGAGTGCGAGCGAGTTGAAAGGAGTGAAGTTGATGGAGTCGAAAAGTCGAGTGTGTTGAGTTCGAGTCGTGTGGGATTGGTTAGAGTCACAAGCGAGGCGAACGCGGTTGTACACCGGTTTGTACCCAGAAGGGGTTTACAATATTTATTTTATTTTTGCCTCAATCTCGTGCTATTTGCGGATACAAATATATTTTCTTTTTTAATTTTTTACACAGGTAGATGTTTTAATTTAAAAAAAAAAAAAATTCAATTTCATTAAACAAAACAAATTCGCTCAATTGAAGGCTATCGTGTAAAAGTAAATATTATGTGAAGAAGTTAGATACATATACAATATCGTTTCCACTTCTCACAAAAACAATAATTCATCTTTCGTTTGTGAATGGTAGCTTTACAATACGTAGTAATTGAAAGGATTGCTTCTTAAATTATGTGCGTACGGTTTACTTTATCGTTTGACTTTTTTTTTTTTTTTTTTCCTAGATTTTCTGGTGGTGCCTCTTTTATCTATTTTTATTAAATGAATAATCTACATAATTTTGATTGTGGTGTCTCTGTTTTTGCGTTTTAATGTATAAAAAGGAAAGATAATAGCAAAACTGAGTATATGTAACTTTTAATATAAAAGTATTGTCTTTTTTTGTACGTTAATAGGTTACAAACCACAAAAGAAACGCACCCATATAAATGTATATATTTCCGGACATATATCCATCCATATAAGTGGCAATATCTTTTATGCATATTTTATGAATTTCAATTATCGAAAACAATGTTTCGGAATTTGAATTGGAAAGCATAGTTTTTTAATAGATAAATTGGTTATACTCTTTTCCTACACTGGTAGAATAACTGCCTTTAACCAGTTGTCTACATTTACAATAGAAAATCATTTTCCCAAATTAGAACCGTGCGAGGAAATTTGCACTTCAAATCACTAATTAATTTTACACAAAACACAAGCTTAATGATTAGCCTACTTGAAGTTTCTCGAAATAGTATTGAAAATTTTACTTTTGACAAAATTTTGCTGTTGGGTTTGTTTACCCTTTGGTTCTTTGATTTTGGACCATTTTCGTACATTGTGCTGTTCGTAATATTTAATTGCTCTGACGGAATATTTTAATTCCTTCTTACAAAATTGCTATTAATATACTAATCAAAATGAAAATGACATTTGCTTTTTTGACACAGTTTCACAATCAAAGTATAGTAAATAAAATAAAAAATAAAGGGATTTAATATTGATACATCATACATAACTGTAAAGGATTTTGAGTTTTAAAGGCGTAGATTAATTATTGGTAATAGATAAACGACTGGAACGAAGGGTGGTTTACGCTACACAAATTGACTGGATTATCTGGGGAAATAACCGACGCACAACGGCGAAGATAAACCATGCCAAGAGCCACGGACCAACAGGATACTGCTTCTCCTTTGTTTTCGATGACTTTGGCACATTTCCTCGCAATGTCACTTTTTTGATTGCTTTCTCGTGGGGTAGCCATTGTGTGAAAGCTGGATAGAATTCCGGATATAATTTGGTCGTGTTGTCTGAATCGCTGTTTGGTTGATAATAATATATTCTTTTAAGAAAATTCACAACAGGTGAAGGATCTTTGGTGTAGTTCTTTCCTTGGTTTTTTGTGATTTAGCGGTGAGGTATTGAGCCTTGAATCCTTCCATAAATTAAAATAGAAAGGATAAAGTTTCTGCAGGCGGCCGCTGGAAAAATTCGATCGCATCGGTCGTGGGCGTTGTGTTATTTGTTAGACCGCTTGTTACTTAGCGATACCTTAGCTGAAATTAACCAGGCTATTATTATTAATTATTACTTGCCTTGGTGTTGTTGGCTGCTCCGGTGATGGAAACTGGTGCTGGTGTTGGGGCGATGTTTTTGCCCATAGATTGCTTTTCGGCAATTGCCGCCACAATTGCTCACTATAAAAGTCACTGCACAACAGATTACGTGCTTATTCACTACATCGAGTCAACTTTTGTCAGAGATCGCGTGTTCAAGTTTTTTTATATTAATAAAAAAAAACCGTCGCGGGTCACCAATGTGGGGTGGAGGTAATGTACCTGCATGGGTACTCCGGTCTACTTCCTCCTCCATCATGTATTGTTCCACCGACGCAAATCACCGAACCGAAAGAACGAAACAAAACAAAACCTACGCCACACAAAAACACTGAAGGAAAAGTTAAATGCACTATTTACTTGTAAATGTTCTTTTATTGCATCGATATATTTTATTTTAGTAATCTATTGGTCCGCAAAATTCAATCGCTCTTATTTGTATCAACAAACTAAATAATTGCACCGAAGATAAAAAGACGCACAGAAACAACATATGAGGCACTAAACTTATTTTTATTAAAACGCGCGTTTACTCCACTCGACTTAGTATTTTTGCGTCCTCGAGCGCAAAACGAGGACGGGAGATCACATGACCATTGCGGTCAGAGGTTGGAATTGGACTCCGCGATCGTCATCTCATGCAGAGATGATTTCGCTAAGGAAGAAAAAGGAAGAGAGAGAAAAACGTTTCTCTTAAGGGTGTAACTAGTGGCGCAGTGGTATATGTGCGCGATCGAACAGATTCAATGTTGTTGCATGTGTTCGAAAACAAGGACAATAGGGAAAAATGACCACATGCGCCGCTGGTAATGCGGGTCATTGTTTACACGATGCCTCGTCGCTATTTTCGACGTTAGGAGAAAAAGGTGCTAAAAGCAATATGGATGTTTATGGCATCTCTGGCTGCAATAGAAACCGGGTTCATATTTGCATTAGGAAATGCTGGAGAATTTGGTTTCAGCGCCTATTGCGCTAATTATATGCAGCTGCTTGGGTTGTTTGTTGGTAAGGCAAACAAAAAAGGTTGCCAGGCAATGTATATGAATGGTATATGACGCGGCTGGAAAAATAGACGGCGCGATATTTATGGTATTTGTCTGGTACCGAATTGGTTCAGAATACCAAATAAGCAAACAAAGAAATCTTATGAAAAATTGTATGCGAAGGGATGCATGAAGGTAAGTTTTCTTTATAGGGTTTTTAGGGTTATAATAATTGGGTCTGTATGATGCGTGGAGCATCTAGGATGCTAATGCGAATTGCATTAGCGAAAGCTGGTGCAGACCCGGGTTATGGTTATGGGGGTTTTTTTCAGGAAGGCGAGCCGTGGGATCTGGCGGAATCGCCACAGATCTTTCGACCGGTTGCCTCTCCTCCATTCTTCAAAAACTCTGCTGGTGTCCAGTCGTCTGCGGGAGTCTTGTTGTTTTTCAATCGATTTATGCGTCTACTATTTCGTCGAAAGAAGGCTCTAGGATCTGAGGCTCGGCTGTATGTACGTCTGGTGCGTTTATTTGTGGTTGATGGGTGCGCACATTGAGCAGATTTTGAAAGAACTTCCATCTTGTCACGATATTGTTTATTTCTGCGACCAGACAGCCGATTGTATCTTGAATTATTTTGCCTCTCCCTCGGTATCCATTTCTCATCGAATTTATGCCGGCATACATAGCTCTGATGTTCTTTGCTCTGTCATTTTCTAGGATTTTTTCGATACGAGTTTTCTCCCATTCGCGTTTTTTGGGTTTGAAGAGTCTCATTGTTTCTTTCCGAATTGTCGCGTATCTTTCTGCGTTGAATTCATTATATCTCTGTACGTGGATCACTCTAAGACGTTTACGTTGTTAGATCTTCACCCTGCACTCATCGTCAAACCAAGGTTTGGACTTAATTGTTTTCTTAAATCCTAATACCTTTTGGGCTGTTTGTTTGATTATGTCTCTGATCGATGCCTATTTAGTGCCAAGATTATTGGTTTCCTCTTCCTCACTACTCCCATTCTCTAGGATGCTAAATCTAGTGGTTAGTTCCTCTTGATATTCAGCCGTTTTGCGTAGGTCTTTTAGTTTATCAGTGTTGACGTTTTTGCTCGTCTCCCGTGACTGCCCTTGTGAGTTTGCTGTGAGCCGACTTCTAATTTTGCCCATTACTAGAAGGTGATCGGAATCACAATCTGCTCCTCTATATGATCTTGCGTCAAGGATGTTCGAATGGTGTCTTTGTCTATGAGGAAGTGGTCTATTTGATAACGCGTTACGCCGTCTGGTGATATCCATGTGGCTTTATGGATTAGGGGTATGCTCAGGAGCAGAGCTCCAAACATGAGAGCAATAATCGAGTCTAATTTGGGATTTACACAGGAGAACAAGTTAGGCTGGAGTAAAATATTTCTTAGCTCTAAAAAGATAACTCAGTTTCCCAGTGGTGAACCCGGCGATGTTCGACACGTGTCTATGCCACGACACATTCCCACAGACCGTGACAACGAACAATTTCATGCTTTCCCCTGAGCAGAAGGCCTGGCATTCATCAACAGCTGTGGAGGTTGACGAATGTGATCATCAGACAGATCGTAAATAATTGAGGCTTCATCGTTGTTATATCGGTTACTACTTATTTAATTAGTTGAATCAGTATTAAATTAATCAATAATAGATATGGTCAACAAGCTGTTAGTATAGTTTTGTTTTCCTTATTTTTGATTTTTGGTTTGATAATGAAAGAAAAAACCAATCAAACAGTTTAGTTTTTATTGGTTTTATGTTGTCGTTTTTTTGTGCACTCTTATATTTTGTGTTAAATTTTCAGCTCCTTATTCTTCACGAAAATTGGCACAGTTTGCACTTGAATCGAAAACAAACAAACAAAAAAATATACATATAACAAATTCAATTTATTTTAATTTAATAAAATAAAAATGTTCAGTGTATTCTCTAAATAAAGTCCATATGATATATGCACTAATTTTTTGTGGTATTTTGTAAAAGAAAAATAAAGCACAAACCAATCTACAACATGGATATGTTTTAGAAAGTTTTTTTTTTTTTACTTTATTTTATGTACGATAAAAAATATTTCAATTACTTGTTTTATCTAAATATTTTTTCTTGATACAATATTTTCCCTGCATATGAGTTTACGAAGTTTTGTTTTGATTTTTGAAGCACTAAATTTGTGTTTTAGTTTTTACAAAGCTGTGCGATATACTATATGCCCGACAAAAAATAAAAGTTTTAATATAAAATATTTAGTATGTTGTAGATACTTTTGAAACGTTCCTTTCATTTTTTGTTCTTTTGATAATAATTACTAACTTGTGTATGTAAGACACTATAGAAACAGATACACATAATATTTGTTTGTAATGAAGTGTATAATTTTGATTTGTGTTTAGTTCTATAATTAATAAAGACATTTATGTGTTTATAAATTGTACAACTCTACATTCATCCGTATTTTATGCATGTATTTTTGTTATTTAAAAAATGAACTGAAACAAGGTGTTTTTTTTATTTTTATTTTGAATTTTAACTTCGTTTCCAAAAAAAAACATTGAAGTGAACGAAAAAGCAGAAAAATATCCAATTTTTTGTTTAATAATAATATATCCTCACATTTTTTGGAAATTCTTTTGAAACGCAACAGTGATATGTTTTTCTCTTTTTTATATACAAACTCTTTCTTTTAATCCAAATGCCCTTTTTAAGAAAGATTTCTTAATTATTGAATTTTGTAGAAATTTACTTGGATTTATGATTTTTCTTGAAATGGTTGAAAAAGAGACATTATTACTAACAAAGAGTCCTTGTATTTTGTTATGTTCTGTTTTTGCTCGCTCGAATATTAAGTTTTTTTGTAAATATGAAAACTCTATCTGTTAAATGTTTTCCTTTTTTTATTTTTCTTTTCTTGGGTTTGGTTATAACTTTAGCTTTACATTATTTTGTTTTTAAAAGATTAAAATTTCATCATTTTAATTTCCAATAGCAATGATTACTATGAGTGTAGTTTTCATTTGAACTATATGCACAGATATTTAATATTATTTGTTGAAATTATATGTAGTTTTAAGCACAGCTCGTATGTTTAGCACAGATTAACGAAAATTTATTTAAATCAAAAATTACAAATGGATTTTCGGATTTAAATAAAAAGCTTAACTATGCACAATATAACGAAAAACAAACAGCCGTATGTGTATTGAAAGCACCGTAAATAAAGTCTACAAATTTTAAGGTACAAGCAATTAAAAAATAACTACATAAAAATATATAATTAAATGGTCACTGATATATAAACAAAAGTGCAAATACTTCCCCTGCAAATGCTTAAGATTTGACATATTATTTATGAAGTTACTAAATGATTATGAGAAGCTTCATTTTGGTAATCCTACGCTTTTCATTATCTTCTTTCACAAAACAAAAAAAGAACAATCATTTACAAAAAGTGCACCTAATATTTAATATTAAAAAATAAAAACAAAAAAAACGCAATGTTGTTTGAAGAGCACCTTTTCGAGTACACATTTTTGTTTTACAATCACAGGCAGTGGCTTTATTGCACAGGGCTTGATTAAAACGTTTTTTTATTTTTGCACAATTAAAACTGGTTCAAAATTTTCTTAAACACTCACTTTATGTTAGTATTTTTCACTTATTTTATATGTTGTTTGTTTTAAGCACAATCACGCACATTTATGTACCTAAAGCAGCAATCTATAGCACCAATATAATGATATATATGTACATGATATAATAAGATTTTTAACACTAAATAAAAGGTTTTGTAATTTAGTCACGAAAGAGCACTTTTTTTAAAGTTTTTAAATATAAATTTAATCACATGATATTATTGTATAAATGCGCGACATGGGGTTATCCTCTTCACAGCCTCAATGTGTTGCAATCCAACCGCTTTATTGACCCTCACACGTAGACAAAAGCAACAGAAGAAAAAAACACGTCGTAATGTAATCTTTCCTTTAGTACTCTTCCATTTGAAAGGATAATTACATTCCAGGAGAGAAGGACGAGATGTAAAGAATTTAGAAATAATGTATGTACGTGTCTATATTTATATATTATTTTTTCCGTTCCTCCAACATCACATGTACATTCGTGTTGCGTGTCCTTTTTAATATCTATTTCATTTATTTTCAATTCTTGTTAAATTTGAATAATTTCATTCTATACTTTATTCTCAACGCTCCGCTCCAAGAATATAATTATTTATTTATTTAAAGGGAATTCCGTTTCTTATACCCAGTGTGTAACTTGCATAATTGCGTTATTTAAATTATAAGGATCAAGCACAACACGTGAAGCGTTGAGACACCAGCTGTCGTTTTTGCTCCTTCCCATTCAGCTTTGACTTCTTCTCGCGCCAGTTTTGTTTTCCTTAATTACACTCACTTTACAAAAGTGTTAGTGTACACCTACATAATATTAAGATATATATATCTATCTATATACATATATATATATATATATATATATATATATATTTATATATACATATATATATATATATATATATATATATATATATATATATATATATATATATATATATATATATATATATATATATATATCTATATATATAATCGCACATTTATCACTCGTATATATAGCGCACTTATTACTTGCACCCATTAGCAGAGCACAAACCTACTTCTGTATAGCTAGATGAAAAAAAAGGATGATGACAATGTTGTATGAATTGTGTGTATGGAAATAAATAATGATGTCGGGAGAGACTCACCATTCTGCAGGATAAAAGTGCACATAAAGTAGGGACATCTATACGAACCTGTGGCTCCTTATACTGCTTTGCAATTAAATTCTTTTCAAAAGCTCTGTCTTCAAAATAACCTCAACGTGCAATCACGGAGGTTATGCACATTCGCACAAAAGGAATCTTTCCTCTACTTCTGATGGTTGTAACAATTACAACAAAAGTTTTCGGACACATGCTTGACTTAGCTCTGCCAAAGGCCATACTTCGTCGGGTTGTTGTACTTTAATTCTATTATTCATTACGTCTTTAGAAATGTTCACATCTCCAGATGTCTAGTCGAAATTCATTAAAATGCTGACTGCACAAAAAGTGTAGTTAAAGCTCCAGTGATTCAGAGTAACTCCTTTTTGGAGTACCATTTTGTCATATATCGTTGGGCAGAGTTTAAATAAAATAATATCTATGCAATATTTTTAATTATTTTGTTGGTTTATGTAAACTTATTTTATTTATTATAAGGCGTTTTGCATCAACCACATTGTAAAAGCTTTGTGTACCTTAACTATTAAATTGATAATCGTTTTTTTTTTTTTTTTTTGGAATGATCAATATTCATATGATGGCTTATCATAGAAAATCTGAAGCAGAAAACTTGTTTACTTGGTTGGTATGAAACGAATGGTCATTTCTTCCAAACAGTCAAAACTTATTATTTTACGAATGACTGTTACATGCTCCCTTAAAAAAGACACCCCTTACTATTTTGGAAATAATATCAGTTTTACCTATCTCTTTAAATCATCGATCATCTTTTGAATAAATATTATATAACCTCTGCAAAAAGAATTGCAGAGTATCTATTATACATCCCTCTCATTTGCGAATATCTGTTATACACTTCTCTAAATCAGATTATTTTATAAATACCTGTTATATCATACTTTAAGAGACAACTTATCTTCCACTTATTCTGTTAGACACATCTTCTAAAGCCAGTTATTAATTTACAAATATCTGTTTTACTTATTTTACAAGAATAGATATTATCTTATGGTCATCTTTTATATTTTTCATTCAAAGCAAATGCATTATATTATCGAGTAGCTGGTAAAAGTGACCATCTTACATTACATTAAATTTCACTTAGTTACTTTCACCAGGTACCCGACGATATTATCTTATAAATATCAGTGGTATTACATCCATTATACTGTCTCCTCAAAATAGACGAAATTTATTGTTCTTGGAATACATTCTATATTACCGCTTCGAGCCGCGTGCACCTTATTATCTGTTATACTGCCAAACACATTGCCTATAAGCCCTTATCACCTTCAAGTATCGATTATATAAAACATATGCCTTCAAAACTTACGAGTGCCTAGTACATTCTCTCTTCAAAGCAAACAAATTTCATTGTCTTCCATATCTGTTATACATATCGCCTCAAAACATTTATGAACTTACAAATATCGCCGTAAAACAGTTATTAACTTTCAAATATTTGCTTGTGTATCTCCCCACAACCCTTCTAAACTTTGGAGTATCATTTATATTGCTCACACAAAACAAGTACGTTTTGTCATGCTGTGAATATCTGTTATACTTTATCGTTTCCATTGTCTCTGACAAAAAAAATCCAATTTATGAACCTTAGAAAATCTCTTAGGTTTCAGTTTTAAACAAAACGCCCTATTGTATTATTGTACAGAACTCTTAAAAAATGTTATTAGCTTACTAATTTCTGTTATACACATGTCTTCAAATATATATATATATATATATATATATATATACATATATATATATATACATATATATATATATATATATATATATATATATATATATATGTATATATATATATGCCCCTATCTCTAATCTCTTGCTTCTTTTCATCCCACTCGTCCACCGAACCAATTTAAGGCCGAATTTTGTATGCCCTCATCCCACATCCCGCTCTCGCCCTTGCCCTACACCCCCCCCCCCCCCCCCCCCCCCAATCTGATTCAGTCTGCTCTGAAGCTAAAACCAAAACCAGCGTCACAGTTTGTATTCAGCAGGGAGGCCTACCTATAGACTACCCCAATCTTCCCAACCCGTTTATGGAAATCCACAAAAATTTCAATATGCTCCCACAATAAGTGTCGAAAGATCTCGCGGCCTTTCGTCAACGTATTCAGAGGAAAATGACCTTTTCCAATATTGACAAGTCGTTTTCACCCCCTGCCGAGCGTGCTGCTTGCCATCCAAAACGGACTTACATCTTCTCTTATCACCATCTCATCTCTTCTTCTCCCAACCTCGACTATGCCTAAATAAAAATTGAACACTGCTCAAAGACCGTGTACATCATATGCTTTTACATACCGCCATCGTAAGCTATCGAGTCATACGAACTCGCTATTGCTGCAATCGACCACATAACTGAGCCTAGTTCTTCCCAAGACGACATTGTAGTCCTTGGCGAGTTTAATCTCCCCCATCTCCAATGGACGCTGTCTGACGACTACTCCCACTATATCTCAAACCCCACTACTACTAAGGAATGTCTCTTTATAGGCAGCCTCGTTGACTCTAGCCTTTGCCAAGTAAGCAATGTCCAAAACCATGTGGGGAGACAACTTGACCTTGTGTTCACGACAGATCCCTTTAATTCCTCTGTCGTCCCTAGTCCCCACACCCTCTCAACTATTGATAACCACCACCCCCCACTCCTTGTATCCTTATACCATGACTACTCAGCCCACAGCACCCCCCCCCCCCCCCCTACCAATTTTCTTTCAACTTCCGAAAACCCGATTTCCGCCTCATAAATGAATACCTCACCAATATCACACTCCGCGTAAATGATATCAGTGTAGAGGACGCTACAGCCTCGCTCTACACAGAAATCCACAACGCCATATCCCTATAAGTCCCATACTCCCGACACATGTTATCATTCTCATCATAATAACCACAAACTAGCCACCTTTCGTAACAAGAGGAATAAGTTGTGGAACACTTTCCTAAACATGTGTTCTCCCCTTGACTACTCCAACTATCTGGGTTACTTTTACCAATTCACCGAGCTTTACAGCTCCCTCTACCACAATTACCTTGCCAAAGCTCAATTCAACCTGATCAACGACCCCAAATCTTTCTTCCACTTCATCAACCACAAACGGAAATCTGATGCCTATCCCACCTCCCTTTTCTACGGCTCAACTACTACAACGGACTCCCGAACCATATCCAATCTTTTCGCGTCCTTCTTCAAACTATCCTTCACAGACGACTCGTTCGAGCCTAACCCCTCCTACTTTACTGGCATGTCTGAATTCTCCCTCGGCCCTCTCATCCCTCTACACATTCAACAACACCAAGTCATAAAAAAACTTGAAGACCTGAAAGACGATTTCAGTCCCGGCCCAGACGGACTCCCTGCTATCCTTTTAAAAAAAATGTTCCTCTTCTCTCTCTCTCTCTCCCGCTCGCGTCAATCTTCAATCTATCCCTTGCTCAGGGTCTATTCCCTGACTTTTGGAAATCCTCTTACATAATCCCCATACATAAAAAGGAAAAATATGTATATATATATATCCAATTATCGTCCCATTGCCAAGCTTTCGCACATTCCCAAACTGTTCGAAGGACTTCTATATGAGGCGTTATGTTTTCGTTGCGCACCCATCATCTCTCCGAACCAGCACGGCTTCCTCTCAGGCAGGTCCATTACTACTAATGTTGTCGAATTCACATCCCACACACGCCTTGCCCTAGAAAACGGCGATGAGGTCGATGTAGTCGCTACCGACTTTAGCAAGGCTTTCGGCAAAATCTCCCATAACCTCATTCTCTTCAAGCTATCTTCCCTCGGTTTCGAACCCCTGCTGATTAAGTGGGTCTCATCCTATCTCAGTTATCGAACCTGCCGCGTGCGTTTTAGATCGACCCTCTCCGATCCTTTTTTCCCAACCTCAGGTGTCCCCCAGGGCAGTCATCTCGGTCCTCTCCTATTTATCCTAACCATAAACAACATAGGCTCTTGCATTATTCACTCCTTCATCTCGCTTTACGTGGATGATTCCAAAATGTTCAAGACAATCCGCTCTCCCCTGGACTCCTCACTTCTCCAAGCGGATCTAGACAGCTTCTCGACTTGGTGCCAAAATAATTGTCTCGAAATAAATACCGCCAAATATCACACAATCACCTTCTCTAGGAAGAGTTCCCCCACTCTCCCACGCTCCTGTCTCTTGCTGAACCAACCGATGACATCGGTTGAATTGATTCGCGATCTGGGCGTCCTATGCGACAAGGAGCTCAAATTTACCGCACATTTTGATTACAAAATCCTCAAGGCCAACGCCGCCCTTGGGTTTGTCAAACGCTGGTCGAAGGAATTCTTTAACCCCTATGTCACCCGATCACTCTACACAACTTTTGTCCGGCCACTACTCGAATACGCTAGTCAGGTCTGGTCCCCGTATCAAGTGACTCACATTCGTAGGATTGAGGGTGTTCAACGTCGTTTCTTGCGCTTTGCCCTCCGCGGACTAAACTAGGAAAATCCGCTGATTCTACCACCATACACAAGCCGGCTCCGTCTAATCAATCTAAGCACACTTGAAGAGCGCAGAATCCATGCCGACATTATCTTTGTCCATCGCCTTCTGTGTGGCTCAATCAATTGCCCAAGTTTGCTCTCCACTTTAACATTGCATACAAACCCCCGTAACGTACGTAACCCTCGACTGTTTGACATGCCCGCTTATCACACTTCTTACGGCACTAACGAACCCACCTCCGTCGATTTCAACATCTCCACTCCCGCTCTTAAACGACGTCTCAGAATAAACCCGTCCTTAATCCATCCCCTTCCTCCAATAATCCCCTCTACCCTGTAATCCTACCTCTCCTGTCCAACCCTCAAAGCGGTTCCCCCAGCCCCACCCACAATTTCAACCTCTCCCCCCAGCTCACCAACCCCGCACCCTACCAGTACGTAGACATGCCCTTCACTGTCACTGTCTCACAAATGCCGAATTTACCGCCCCCACATACACTCGCTCTTCCCTAGCCTCCTAACTCCCCCATCGCACAGTCATCTTCACCTTCCTGGTTTTTTTCTTTTTTTCTCCTTCTTACTCTAGATTTAAGATAGTCTGTAAGGCTTTTATATTAATTTAATTTAAGTTAATGTAAGCTTGCATTAAGCTAAATAAATGAGGGTTCTGCCCTCACTAAACTAAACTAAACTAAACTACATGCTCCCTTAGAAAAGACGCCTCTTACTATTTTGGAAATAATATCTGTTATACCTATCTCTTTAAATCATCGATCATCTTTTGAATAAATATTATATAACCTCTGCAAAAAGAATTGCAGAGTATCTATTATACATCCCTCTCATTTGCGAATATCTGTTATACACTTCCCTAAATCTGATTATTTTATAAATACTTGTTATATCATACTTTAAGAGACAACTTATCTTGCGCTTATTCTGTTAGACAAATCTTCTTAAACCAGTTATTAATTTACAAATATCTATTTTACCTATTTTACAAGAATAGATATTATCTTATGGTCATCTTTTATATTTTTCATTCAGAGCAAATACATTATATTATCGGGCAGCTGGTAAAAGTGACCATTTTACATTACGTTAATTACACTTAGTTACTTTCGCCAGGTACCCGACGATATTATCCTATAAATGTCGGTGGTACTACATCCGTTATACTGTCTCCTCAAAATAGACGTAATTTATTGTTCTTGGAATACATTCTATATTACCGCTTCAAGCCGCGTGCACCTTATTATCTGTTATACTGCCATACACATTGCCTATAAGGCCTTATCACCTTCAAGTATCGATTATATAAAACATATGCCTTCAAAACTTACGAGTGCCTAGTACATTCTCTCTTCAAAGCAAACAAATTTCATTGTCTTCCATATCTGTTATACATATCGCCTCAAAACATTTATGAACCTACAAATATCGCCGTAAAACAGTTATTAACTTTCAAATATTTGCTTGTGTATCTCCCCACAACCCTTCTAAACTTTGGAGTATCATTTATATTGCTCACACAAAACAAGTACGTTTTGTCATCCTGTGAATATCTGTTATACTTTATCGTTTCCATTGTCTCTGAAAAAAAAAATCCAATTTATGTCCCTATCTCTAATCTCTTGCTTCTTTTCATCCCACTCGTCCACCGAACGAATTTAAGGCCGAATTTTGTATGCCCTCATCCCTCATCCCACATCCCGCACTCGCCCTTGCCCTACACCCCTTTCCCCAGACAAATTATTTATCGCCTCTTACCTCCAACTGTTCAAATCACACATTTATCCAACAATTCATCTGAATGTCGTTGCGCCTTAACTAAACTTAGAAATAAATTGTCCTACGAAAATGCGGGAGTCTATCTTTCGTACCTCCATGATAAATCTGATTCAGTTTGCTATGAAGCTAAAACCTTGCCCTACACCCCCTCCACCCGACCAATTATTGATCCCCTCTTACCTCCAACCGTTAAAATAACACATCAATTCACCTGAATGTCGTTACGCCTTATCTTAACTTAGAAATAAATTGTCCTACTCTTTGATTCCCCAACTTGTTTGCGTCCCATCTATTCAACAGCAAAGGCTATTAGCAATCTTTTCAGTTCTTCCTTTTTTTCCGTTAGTAACGATCACTGGGACACGCGAATTGATTTTCCTTAAATTCAACTGTGGATTCTGGCATTTAGGACCATTTGTACTAGCAATCTTCAATGCCGGGTATGCAGTTCCGCCCATACGCCTTACGACCCATTCTCCATGGACTGATCTGTGACAAAACAACCGGCCGAGATGGAATACCAGCAGTTGCCATTAAGAACTGTGCTCCAGAACTAACATCCGTTTTTAGTGAACTTTTTCTCACATCTTCTGTCCACAAAAAATGTCCTACCTGATCGAGAATCGCTCGAATTTAACCAGTCCCAAAGAACGGAAAAAAGAGTCACCCATAAAATTACCGGCCGGCAGACTTACTGTCTATGTTACCCAAGGAAAAGGTCAACAATGACGAATATTTATAATACAAAGGACTCCTAAATACGGATCCCATAGTAGACGGTCCACGGGAGACCTTTTAACCTGGACATCTGCAATAAAAAAACATAGTGAATCAAGGGCGGTCGCATCGGAAATTGACAAGGGTTTTGACCGTGTCTGGCAGGGAACGTACTACGTTACTTCTGGGGTCCCTCAGAATTCCAACTTAGCTTCAAATCTCTTTCTGTTTTATAGTAATGATTTATTAGTATCAGCGACAATACACTTGTTTGCTCATTTTTGAATGATCAATTCATTAACGCATTAACGTTGCATCAACTGTAATGTAGCAAGGTCGACACTCTGATTCAAGATCTGGAAAAAATCCTACAATGAGGAAAGGCCAAACTCGTCACCTTCAATCGAACGAAGGCGCAATATATAACGTTATACAAAATGTATGATAGGTTCCACACCTCATGATGACTGGCCAAGTCATTAATCTAGGAACAGCATGAATTTGCTCCGCATTTCGGTAATATATCGTGATATGGACATTGTGAGGTACGCTTCCAGAAAATTAAGTTATCTTTTTAGAGCCAAACAAATATTTTACCGCGGCCCAAGTTCTTCTCTCCTATAAATCGTCAATTAGACACGCACTCACTCAAATACTGTTTACATGCTTGGACATGTACCGCGACTACTCAGCCCACAGCACCCCCCCCCCCCCCCCCTATCAATTTTCTTTCAACTTCCGAAAAGCCTTTTTGCGCCTCATAAATGAGTACCTCACCAATATCACACTCCGCGTAAATGATATAAGTGTAGAGGACGCTACAGCCTCGCTCTACACAGAAATCCACAACGCCATATCCCTATAAGTCCCATACTCCCGACACATGTTATCATTCTCATCATAATAGCCACAAACTAGCCACCTTTCGTAACAAGAGGAATAAGTTGTGGAACACTTTCCTAAACATGCGTTCTCCCCTTGACTACTCCAACTATCTGGGTTACTTTTACCAATTCACCGAGCTTTACAGCTCCCCCTACCACAATTACCTTGCCAAAGCTCAATTCAACCTGATCAACGACCCCAAATCTTTCTTCCGCTTCATCAACCACAAACGGAAATCTGATGCCTATCCCACCTCCCTTTTCTACGGCTCAACTACTACAACGGACTCCCGAACCATATTCAATCTGTTCGCGTCCTTCTTCAAACTATCCTTCACGGACTACTCGCTCGAGCCTAACCCCTCCTACTTTACAGGCATGTCTGAATTCTCCCTCGGCCCTCTCATCCCTCTACACATTCAACAACACCAAGTCATAAAAAAACTTGAAGACCTGAAAGACGATTTCAGTCCCGGCCCAGACGGACTCCCTGCCATCCTCTTAAAAAAATGTTCCTCTTCTCTCTCTCTCTCGCTCGCGTCAACCTTCAATCTATCCCTTGCTCAGGGTCTATTCCCTGACTTTTGGAAATCCTCTTACATAACCCCCATACATAAAAAGGACAAAAAAAAAATATATATATATCCAATTATCGTCCCATTGCCAAGCTTTCGCACATTCCCAAACTGTTCGAAGGCCTTCTATATGAGGCGTTATGTTTTCGTTGGGCACCCATCATCTCTCCGAACCAGCACGGCTTCCTCTCAGGCAGGTCCATTACTACTAATCTTGTCGAATTCACATCCCACACACGCCTTGCCCTAGAAAACGGTGATGAGGTCGATGTAGTCGCTACCGACTTTAGCAAGGCTTTCGACAAAATCTCCCATAACCTCATTCTCTTCAAGCTATCTTCCCTCGGTTTCGAACCCCTGTTGATTAAGTGGGTCTCATCCTATCTCAGTTATCGAACCTGCCGCGTGCGTTTTAGATCGACCCTCTCCGATCCTTTTTTCCCAACATCAGGTGTCCCCCAGGGCAGTCATCTCGGTCCTCTCCTATTTATCCTAACCATAAACAACATAGGCTCTTGCATTATTCACTCCTTCATCTCGCTTTACGTGGATGATTCCAAAATGTTCAAGACAATCCGCTCTCCCCTGGACTCCTCACTTCTCCAACCGGATCTTGACAGCTTCTCGACTTGGTGCCAAAATAATTGTGTAGAAATAAATACCGCCAAATGTCACACAATCACCTTCTCTCGGAAGAGTTCCCCCACTCTCCCACGCTCCTGTCTCTTACTGAACCAACCGATGACATCAGTTGAATTGATTCGCGATCTGGGCGTCCTATGCGACAAGCAGCTCAAATTTACCGCACATTTTGATTACATAATCCTCAAGGCCAACGCCGCCCTTGGGTTTGTCAAACGCTGGTCGAAGGAATTCCTTAACCCCTATGTCACCCGATCACTCTACACAACTTTTGTCCGGCCACTACTCGAATACGCTAGTCAGGTCTGGTCCCCGTATCAAGTGACTCACATTCGTAGGATTGAGGATGTTCAACGTCGTTTCTTGCGCTTTGCCCCCCGCGGACTAAACTAGGAAAATCCGCTGATTCTACCACGATACACAAGCCGGCTCCGTCTAATCAATCTAAACACACTTGAAAAGCGCAGAATCCATGCCGACATTATCTTTGTCCATCGCCTTCTGTGTGGCTCAATCAATTGCCCAAGCTTGCTCTCCACTTTAACATTGCATACAAACCCCCGTAACGTACGTAACCCTCGACTGTTTGACATGCCCGCTTATCACACTTCTTACGGCACTAACGAACCCATCTCGCGTATGCTACGACAGGCCAACTCTTTCCCCACCTCCGTCGGTTTCAACATCTCCACTCCCGCTCTTAAACGACGTCTCAGAATAAACCCGTCCTAAATCCACCCCCTTCCTCCAATAATCCCCTCTACCCTGCAATCCTACCTCTCCTGTCCTACCCTCAAAGCGGTTCCCCCAGCCCCATCCACAATTTCAACCTCTCCCCCCAGCTCACCAACCCCGCACCCTACCAGTACGTAGACATGCACTTCACTGTCACTGTCTCACAAATGCCGAATTTACCACCCCTACATACACTCGCTCCTCCCTAGCCTCCTACCACCCCCATCGCACAGTCATCTTCACCTTCCTGGTTTTTTTTTTTTTTCTCCTTCTTACTCTAGATTTAAGATAGTCTGTAAGGCTTTTATATTAATTTAATTTAAGTTAATGTAAGCTTGCATTAAGCTAAATAAATGAAGGTTCTGCCCTCACTAAACTAAACTTATTAAACTAAACCACACCGATCATCACCTATGGCTTACTTCAACTAGTTCATAGTTTCAGTCACATCTATTCCTCAATCTAAGTCGTTACTTTACAAAATACCGTGACAATTCGAATCTTCTTTTAAGTATTTTTACTTGACCTTTTTTGGTAAAAACTTTTTAATAACGAACCAGAGGATGATCGTTTCGGTCAAAAATCCCGAATCAACTACCGACCGTCTCGATCAACTATCTCGAATCGACTCCATCCTTTTTTCCTTAGTCTCCCCGAACGAAGACGATTTCTTTCATCCTGTATCCGCCATTTCCTTTCTTTATCTTTCCCGGCTTCGGATCAAAAGAGGAAACACAAAGGAAAAATCAAGAGAGGATCTTGCTAATGCACATTTACGATCCTCTATGTCGGTGGACGATAAAACGAACGTGTGGTTCGTTTTATGGCGCAAGTTGTTTGTTTTAGAAGAATGGAAAAAGATATTGCCTGTGGGAAATGGTTCAGGTAAACAAACCTTTAAAGGATCGTAAAATTTCAGAAGCGCATTTTATTACACTCAACAACTTTACTTGAAAGTTGGTCATCTGGTTCGCAGATTTGGGTCCAGGGGATTTTACGTGTTGAACATATGGTTCGTTTATCACGTCTTGGGTTTAAGTTAAATTTAATATGAGCAAATTAAACGTGTTTTTCAGTTTGTTTGATATGAAATTGATATCGCGATATTTAATGTATGCGTGATTAATGGTGGAGACTAGCTCCAAAGAAGTAAGTATTACGCGTTGAGGGTTTGTGCGTAACACAACTAAGCAGCGAAATGCGGCGGAAGATTGGAGGATGTTGGTTTGTCAATTTGAGCTATTTGACAAATAATACCATACTTTCAGGTATGGGAAAAGTATGGTTGAATGAAATGGAAAGCGTTATAAAGAGTGAAGCCGAAAGTAGTACGGTAGTATTAGTATCAGATTCTTGGGAGTTAGAGATTTGACCTTTAACTGCCAATCGAATCGAGCAATCAAAAACCTGTAGCGGAGTTTTTTTAATACAAAATGTTTCTTTTCCAACGAACATAAGTCTGTATATGATCGATCAACAATTTACAAGGCATTTAAATACTAACAATGCTAGAGATGGCCTAACCCAAGTATTTATCGTACGGCTGTCGTATGTAACTGTGGCGATCTAGCGAAAGAGTAACCAATTTCTTTTTCTCTAAACCAATATGTATTTAATAGAATAAATTACTTATATATACGCTCTTCTTGTGCTTATTTTTTAATTATTTGGTAATTATTTATTTATTTTTCAAACATGTACGTTGTCAAGTCAAATTTTAAATTTAAATAATCATCACACCCTTCAAATATTTCAAGTTTCTATTATGTTTCTAATGAGATATATCAATCGTCTGGTGATGTAAAGGTGCTCTTTAGGTAATACGACATTATAACCGTGTAATATATAAAATAATATCCCATGTATACTATTCAACACAAACAATTGACACATTCGTTTAATTTTATTTGATTTTCATTTCATTTTCAAACAATATAAATTCTTCACCTTTTTTTTTGCAAAAGTCACTCAATTGTCTAACAAGATTTTGCAATATACCACGGAAAACGTTTTGTTTTAATCAATTTCTGAAAGGCTAACAGGTAATGCGAATAAAACTTAATTATAGTATAATGTGTCAAATACTTATTTCATATTTCATGGTTTTAAACAGTCTATTATGTAATATATAATATTTAAAAATCTACAAACTTAGATTGTTTATGATTCCTGGTAAGCTTTCTAAATGAAACATGTTTATTAAAGAATATTATCATTTTTAATCGCAAAAATTTCAAGGGGATTACTTTTCTAATATGTGCACACTTACTTTAACAATCCAGGAATTTTTTATTAAATCATAGAATAAAATATTTGATTTATTGCATAGATCTCAAAATATGTCCAGGATTAAAAACGTTTTGTATTATTTATAGTCGGTTTATTTTTTCAGAGAAGAAGAAAGCTTGCATCTAAATCCCAAAATAAATGCAGTGATAACACCTATACGTGATAACGGATCGAACATATCTAAGTGAATGCCATTTTACCTCTCCCAAATCTTCGCCTGTCACCCAATATCCTCTTCCGTATATTTCCGTACTTGGTATCGCCAGTCTTATACTTATTCTAGTGTTAAAATTGATGCTTTGGAATTCAAAGGCCCCTGTAGTGGCATGCACAAGTAATAGTGTCTGTCTACCTTTTAATTTCTCAAAAACATCATTTTTGTATGCTCAAAAACGAACTAATGTTCTTCCAACTATAGGCTAGGCAGCAGGGCTAAAAATTAAGTTTATATAAATTAAGTGAAATTCTAACTAACTCCCTTATTGCAAATCTCTGAAATCTAAACATAGCTTGGCCCACTTCTTATATTATTGCCCGACAGACTTAATCTGATTTAATTATCTCTAAAACTGATTTACTTATTTCTTAAACAAAGCGAACTCTCTACGCACATGAAAAATCGTTACGTCCAAAATACTTTTCGACTCCAAATATAAATTAAGGCAATAACATATATCTAACTAATAATGTTTTTATACCTAAAGTTTATCCTAATCCTAAACTTAAACCTGCCTCTATAAGCAAGCCATTTGTCAGACCAGATGAGGTACCCCTGCATTATGTGAGCACAGATATCTTTTAGCGCCATTCAACCACTTGAAATCATGATGATTTTATTGTTATCATATTATTCTGGTATCTGTTGGACATCACCCTACTATACCTAACTTCTCGTATGTCCTGTGCGATAAGTCTTAAACTTTATCCACAATTAGGAGGGCTTAAGCATTTTGCAATGATAGTGAAGAACGTGATTGGAAACCACACTCGGAAAGGTTAGAACCAAATCATTGACCCATCAGACCACGGCCGCATGTAGGCGAAGATGTCTCAAGTCGGTACACAAACTGTAATTGTTACATTCATTCTCTGGTATAGGACGCTGATTATTTTTTTAATTCTCTTTTGGCATTTTGTCTTTCACTACAACGTAATCTGTTGAAATCGCCACTGGCTCATCGGAAAGCGCATTTAAATGCCGAGTGCCAATTGCACCAAAAATATCATCATCATCGTCATCGGCACTACAACCGGGATCCGGTCTTGGCCTTATTTGTTAAGTCTTCCCACCAGTTTCTCTTGGTTAGTCACATGTATTGGCTCTTATCGCTAAATCATCTGCATTCCCAATGGATCTAACTGCTTTTTATCATCATCATCATTATCGGCGCTACAACCGGTCTTGGTCTTATTTAACAAATCTCTCCACCGGTCCCGATTTCGCCGATGTCATCCAGTTTCGCACTGCCAGGCTCTGGACGTCCTGGTGTACGCCATCCCTCCATCGCAGACAAGGTCTGCCGCGCTGTCTCCTTCCATACATCCTGCCACAAAGGACTTTCCGGGCATTCAAGCTAGGTGTCCCGCCCACCGGAGACTACCGAGCTTGATTTTTCTTACAACATTAGCTTCAAGGTAGATTGCGTACACCTCGTGGTTGTAGCATCTCCGGAATCGTCTTCCCACACATACGGGGCCAATAATTCTCCTTAAGACCTTCCTCTCGAACGCGGCTAAGAGTTCAGAGTGCCTTTTATTGAGCACCCAGGTCTCGGATCCATACATGAGTACTGGTAAGACCATGGTCTTGTACAGCAGTAGCTTGGATGTTCTAGATAAATTTCGGAATTTAAAGAGCCTTGAGAGACCATAGTAGGCTTTGTTGGATTTGATCAGCCGATCGCGTATTTCTTCCTCTATATTGTTATCGGCTGATACTATTGACCTAAGGTAATAAAAGGATTGCACTACTTCAAATTCGTGCTCCACTACCCTGATAGTTTGACCAACGTTAGGTCTTCTCTTCGCAGAAGTTGCCACCATGTACTTAGTTTTCCCCTCATTAATGTGCAGTCCCAGTTTTTATGCCGCCTGCTCGATATGGGGAAGGATTCCTGTACAGCCGATTCGGTTCTACCGACGATGTCGATGTCATCTGCGTAGGCAAGTATCTGGCTGGACTTGGTGACAGTAGTCCCTCTTGTTGTAACGCCAGAGTCACGGATTGCTTGCTCCAACGGCAGGTTAAAGAGGAGGCAAGCCAGACCGTCCCCTTGTTGGAGTCCATTAAAGATGTTTATTGGTTTGGACAGCAATCCCGCTCTTTTTATTTGACTAGTTACGTTGGTCATGGTCAACCTACCAAGTCGTATAAATTTGTTTGGAATGCCGAACTCTCTCATGGCTATGCTGTTGTAGGCTACCTTAAAGTTTATAAAAAGATGGTATAATGGAAAGGCCAAGACCGGTTCCCGGCTGTAGTGCCGATGATGATGATCATATAATCGAATCTTAAATTCCAGACATTTTTCCATTGCCTGCCTAAAGGTGAATATCTGATCAATCGCTGATTTGCCCGGGATGAAGCCACACTGATATTGACCAATGATGGCTTTACTGCATGGGGCTATCCGATCTTGTAGGATAGTGGAGAATATCTTATAGGCGGTACTCAGTAATGTTATACCCCTATAGTTGCTGCAAACTGTGATATCTCCCTTCTTATGTATGGGCAAATTATACCACGAGGCCAATCTTCCGGCATCTCCTCTTCCTCCCATACGTGCACCACGATCTCATGAATTGCGTGATGTAACGCTGTCCGTCCTTGTTGGATCAGCCCAGCTGGTATGCCATCAGCTCCGGGGGCTTTATTTGATTTGAGTTGTGTTATGGCTTTTATTGTTTCCTCAATGCTTAGTGGCGGCAGCATTTGGTCTTGATCTTGCATTGGTGGAGCCTCCAATTCTTCTGTGAGCTGACCATTTAGCAATTCATTGAAGTGCACTTCCCATCGCTCCAGAATGCCTTCAGGATCGGTGATCAGATTACCCTGTTTATCCTTGCAGTAAGTGCAGCGTGGTGTGTGCCGCGTCATACTACGGATTATTTGGTAGAACTTCCTCGCCTGGTGCGGACCTCGCTCTCTACTTTTTTCTATTTCACAGACAAGGTTTTTTTTCCAGGCACTTTTCTTTTGTCTGTGAAGTTTCTTTTCTCATCTTCTGAGCTCTTCGTATTTCTTATCACGTACCCGCGTCTTATAAGACTACTGCATTGCCCGGTATGCAACATTCTTACGTTCAGTCGCTAGTTTGCACTCATCATCAAACAAGTCGGTCCGATCTCTATGACTACTGCCTAAGATGAAGTTAGCAGTACTAATGACAGTATTCTTTAACCGTATCCACTTCTCTTCTACGCTCTGCATTCTGGCCCAGGGCTTACTCTCCCTCCATCGAGCTCTCCGAGGGCCAGTCCTAGCGCTGACCAAATGTGTTACTGGTATTCTTATTGCGTAAGGCAGCCGTGTTGATTCGAACCTGATCCGCGAATGCAATACGTCTCCGTAAGGCAATCCGCGCTCGTAAAACCGTACCAGCAAGATAGTGATCCCAGTCGATGTTGGCACCTCGGTACGTTCGTACCGTCATCAGCTTCGAGGAGTGACGGCGATCTATCAACACGTGGTCAATTTGGTTGCCAGTGGCTTTACCAAGCACCAAGTACCTGATACCCAGGTGGATTTGTGGATATCTTTACGCGGGAGCGTAACGAGCAACTTTTTCGATGCTGCCAGTTCGATGACTCGTAGTCCATTTTCATTAGTGTTCTCATGCAAACGATGGGAACCTGCGTAGTGCCTGAAAACCGGTTCCCGACCTATTTTCGCATTCACCAAGAACGATTTTCACATCGTATCTAGGGCAGGCATCGACGGCCCGTTCAACGTCCTCGTAGTATTGTTCCTTTTCGTCGTCAGGGGACTCCTCTGTAGGTCCGTGAACGCTTATGAGGCTTATGTTCTTAAACTTGCTTCGCACGCAAAGAGTACATGGCCTTTCGTTTATTGCATTAAATCTGATGTTGGCAAGCTTCAGTTTTTGGCTGACTAGAAAACCTACCCCGAGCACATGGTGTTTTGCATGACAGCTCTAATAAATGTCATACTCGTTTTTTTGAATAACACCACTCCCCGTCCATCTTATTTCTTGTAATGCTGTTATGTCAGGCTTATATTCGGACAGGGCATTGGCTAGCTGCTGTGCAGCTCGAGCTCTATATAGTGAGCGGTCGTTCCATGAGAAAATTCTTAAATCGTTTAGCCATTTTCGTTTCCGTGGTCGTCGTCGTGTGTCCAGACCATATCCGAGGCTTGTTTGTTTGTCCATAACAATTAGTTTTTCCGAACAGGGTTATTAGTCTAGCATTGGTTCACTAGTTGGCGGGTGCCAAAGTAGCTATCCAGGGGTGTCACGTGAAGACTGCATGTCAACTTGGATTGAACAGGGACAAGGATCGCTCCCATCCCTCCAACTGCTTTTAATATAATATATTAATTATGAGTATACTTTTACATGGCGTTACATAACAATGGTTCCACTACTGATGATACTGTGTGAAATTCCGACCCTTATCATTTTTCTGGGTCCTCATCGGTGTCTTACACCCCTGTCCTATTACTATTATTTATTGGCCTGTAGAAACCCGGAAGTTCATGACCTCACCAACTCGACTTCGTCATCGTTCCCTGTCCTGTGCACTCTCCTTCCACACTTAACCAGCCGATACGATCTCCTCAAGGTCAAACTTAACATTGTCCTCCCATCTCCGACGCGGCCGCCCTATTGGTCTCTTTCCCGTTGGTCTACCGTCAAGAATTCTACGCAAGGTCTTATCGCTGCCCATTCGCGCCACATGTTCGGCCCATCTTAATCTTCGCGACTTGATTACTCTCGCTATTATAGGTTTGCGGTATAGCTCTTTCAGTTCTTGGTTGTTAAGTTTCACCCATTGTCCTACCTCCTCGTCATATTTACCTCCAAAGAGACCCCATAAAACTTTATTCTCTAATACGCGGAATCTGTTTTCTTCTTATTTTGTGAGAGCCCATGTTTCGCATCCGTATAAAACAATCGGCATGACTATGGTTCTGTAGACATAGAGCTTTATGTTACATGATAGCAGTTTGGATTTCAGCAGTTTACTGACTGCGTGCCAACTAGCGTTGCCGGAGTGTAGTCTTTTGTTAATTTCCTTCGACATTTCGTTACTGGCCGTCAGTATTGTGCCCCGATATTTAAATTCTTTAACTTTTTCGAATATCTTGCCTCTGACGTTTATATGTGTTCCCTGAGGTCCACATGCTCTCGCCGTAATCATGTATTTTGTTTTGTCTTCATTTATTTCTAGGCCTACCTCTTCTGCCTTACATGCTTACGTGATGATTTCCCAGTTTTTACTTACAGTTTCTAGATTATCGCCCAAGACGGCCATGTCATCCGCATATGCGAGCACTTGTGTGACCCCGTTCAGGGATGATCCGGCCAGGCTGTCATCTTGTACCTTTCTGATAACATACTCGAGTACAAGGTTAAAACGACATGGTGAGAAGCCATCCCTCTGTTTTAGTCCGTCGCGGATTTCAAATTGTTCTGAGAGGTGGTTTCCTATTCTAACTCGCCCTTTGTTTTCGTTCATGCAAATTTGAATGAGAGCTGCATATTTTTTCGGGATTCCCAGCTCAACTAAATATGTTAGAGTCTTTGCCTTGCGACTAAGTCGTAGGCTTTTTTGAAGTCAACGATCAGTTGGTGAACCATCTCTCCGTACTCCCACTTCTTTTCGAGCAGTTGCCCCATTGTGAACATTTGGTCGCTTGTTGACCAGTTCCTACTGAATCCGCATTGGTAGTCTCCCAGTATTTCTTTTCCGTACGGTGTGATTTTCGCCAGTATGACATTTGTTAGTATTTTGTTTGTGATTGGGAGCAATGATATCCGTCTGTAGTTTTCGCAGTCAGATCTGTCACCTTTTTTGAAAATGGCGACGACTATTGAGGTTTTCCATTCTTCCGGAGTGACTTCCTTATCCCATATGGTTTTGATGAGCTGGTGGATTTTTCGAGCGGTTGCCTCTCCTCCATGCTTCACAAGCTCTGCCGGTATGCAGTCGACTCTGGGAGCCTTGTTGTTTTTCAATTAATTTATTGCGTCAATAATTTCGTTGAAAGACGGCTCTGGGATCTGAGGCTCGGCTGTATGTACGCCGGGTGCGTTTATTTGTGTTCGATGGGTGTGCACATTGAGCAGGTTTTCAAAGTACTGCTTCCATCTTGTCACGATATTGTTTGTTTCTGTGACCAGGCAGCCATTTGCGTCTCGCATTATTTTGACTCTTCCTCGGTAGGCATTTCTAATTGAATTTATTCCGGCATACATACTTCTGATGTTCTTTGCTCTGGGTATTTCTATGATTGTTTCGATCTGAGTCTTCTCCCATTCGCGTTTTTAGCGTTTGAAGAGTCTCATTGTCTCTTTCCGAATCGGCGCGTATCTTTCTGCGTTGACTTCATCATATCTTTCTAAGTGGATCGCTTTGAGGCATTTACGTTCTTCGATCTTCGCCTTGCACTCATCGTCAAACCAAGGTTTGGACATAATTGTTTTCTTAAATCCTAATGCCTTTTGGGCTGTTTGTTTGATTGTGTCTCTGATCGATGTCCATTTAGTGTTCACACTATTGGCTTCCTCTTCCTCACTGCTCCCATTCTCTAGGATGCTAAATCTATTGGTTAGTTCGTCTTGCTATTCAGCCCTTTTGCGTAGGTCTTTCAGTTTATCAGTGTCGAACTTTTTGCTCGCCTCCCGTGAATGCCCATGTGGATTTGCTGCGAGCCGACTCCTGATTTTGCCCATCACTTGAAGATGAACACCACTGTTCTATAAAAGAGATAACCTGCCATTGTTTTCACAAGGTAGATTGAAGCCTATAGACTGCCTAATGCTCTTAAAATACGATCCCGGTTGGCCGAATTGATTGCATTTTTGACATCTAGTGCTACGAACGCTCTACACTTTTTGGGGCGATACGGACAATGTCATACACAACAGGTAGGGCTTTAACATTTAATATGCTTTTAATGAAACCATTTCCATTTTGAATAGTTTCGGTGAGCCCTCCATGAACTGTTCTAGGCGCATGCCATTTATTCGTTCCAGATACTTAACTGTTGTCTGCACATACATGGCATGTTGGCAATATAACCAAGGCTCCTCCGATTACTTGAAACCTTTGATTATGAGCACGACTTGTAATATTTTGTGCCGACTTGAGAACCTTACACCTTAGAAGCAGGCTGTTCATTATAGTATTGCGAATTCCACCTAATGTTGCGGTCTTGTCGTTTTTAATTAGAATCGTTTTCTAGGAAAACCACCCAAGCATCATCAGGGATTTAAGGTCAATCTGCATAGATACTTAACATTTCCCTACCGCCTCTCTCTCCTCCTGACTGCACCATGCATTGACATTAAAAACTCAATTTTGTGGAAGACTGATCTTGGCATTCATGAGATAATCAATTTTGGTTTACTTGGACAAAACTAAAACCTCATGACTATTACTACATAGTAGAGATGTACAGAACCATGACAATATAGCTGTATTGGACATCACAAACTTAATTGATATCAAGCTTACAAACTATAAGTTATAAATTTTATAAGAAAAATGATCATTTGATAGGCAAACTTAAAAACAAAAATCTTGTACTATACCAAAACCGATATTAATAAACATGTCGATACTAAGAAAGCTTTATACAGATATGCATAAAAAGATGAATAAGTACGCATAAATATTTATAAGTTGGGTATATATATGTTCAAATAAATATGTGTCTATCATATTCTACTTAAACATTTTGTTATTTACATGTAGATATATATTTATGATATAATAAATATTGTGTACACAAAGAATAATTTTAAACAATCAAACATCAATTTAAATATCAACTACAAGTAATTTGTAAGCAAACACTATTGTCCTCGCTTAACCTGTTTGCCTTTCTTTTATTTTTCAAATTCAAGTTCAAGCCCCAAACTCGCAACCGTGCCAATTTTTCGAATTCCCTTAAATATTTCAACCCGAACGCCTTCTACGTCATTCGATTAGTTTTGTATTTACATAAATCTGCGAGTGGATCAAAATTATGTAGTATAACAAAAAAATTTAAAGTGATAATTTTGAATAAGCGTTTTTTAAACAAGCAATATTTTTCTCTTTTCTACATTTTAATTCTCGGTAAAATCCTCTTAACTGGCCACTGATATCTTATACAATATTTAAACCGAAACTGATCATAATCTGTCTCCTATTTGAAATTTTTTTGAATTTTGTCCCGAAAAAAAAATCATTTTTTTGAAATGAATAAATAAATTTTATCGAAATCGAATCGCTGACCGTCGTCGAAATACGAATAGTTAAAAAGAGTGAGTACATTCAATTAGATGAAACATCTTCTGTACGAATATTTTTGAGAAAGTTTAATAATTTTGTATGAACTTTATGTCTTTGTATTTTGTGTGACTTAAAATGTGTTTTTTACGCAAAAAAATAACAACCTTTTTATAGTGATATGCATATCTAAAACTAATAACGAGTTAAACTTGCTTAGAATATTTTTTTTAATATTAAATGCTTTACAATTTTTTTAATAATTTTTGTTTCTTTTTTTTTTATTGTATAACAATTGCTTTTTTGTGTGTAAAATAACCATATTTTTGATACGGCATTGGTTATGTTGTATAATAAAAGGCGTACATGCAAATTTGGGGCGTATACAAAAAATAATTAAAACATACATGCAAAAAACTATTCTTTGTCTAAAACCGACTTATTTTTCTTATACTTCGAGAAGTGACGTGATGGGTTTGTTAATCGTACATCATTAGTCATTTAACGTAAGGGTCTCTGATCCGATAGCCCTTGTTTCTGGGAAATCCTGTATAAAAGTACAGGGCGTCTCAAATGCGATTTTTTTAAAACAAAAACTCTAATAATTGGATTGGATTAGTGAATCAAGATTTACATTTTCTTTAAGTGTGATCTTTGGACATTTATTTCTTAAAAATTATGGTGCATTCCATTATTTTGCTGTCCTCTAACGTAAAGTTTCAGAGAACTAGACGCCAAGTGTTTTCCGTTATCATTGTCATTTCTATTCGGAATACGAGTAATCTTAGAAAGGTAATGAGCTTTTTTTGGTTTTTTTGATATTCCTTTTACACGCTAAAATTGTCCCCTTTGAAATGGTTCCCATCGGCAATACACAGTGACAAAGATATTATTTCCAGTATTCGTAGCCTTTCTGGAAAGCTTCTCCTCTAATCAACAGCAACGTTAACGAAAAAATTCCCAAGAGAATAGTGTGGCTCTATGAGAAAAACAACTGGAAAGGTCTGAACAACTTTTTTGGGAAGTTAATTTGGTCGTTATTTTTCTTCTATAACGTTGTTGACGCTATAGCGGACACATTGACAGGCACGATTCTTCCTGGTATGCGGACCAATTTATTGCACACAAGGCAAAGAGTATTAATCCCAAAAGGTGGTTCGATGCCGGGTGCAGAGAGACCATTAAAGATAAAAAGTAAAGTTTCCGGTTGTATAAATCAAACAATACTGAGGAACACCGCAAGAAATTTAAGAGAGCCGAAAATAACTGCAATGCTCATATTCAACACGCAAAGTTTTCGCAAATCCAGAAAATGAGGCACAAAATACTACACTCTTCCACAAGTAGTAGAAACTTTTAGGCGTTCGTGAAAAACATCCAAAACTCGGCCTCCTCTTTCCTTCCTTCGCTTATAGTCGATGACAGACCAGTCACCAGCGCAATAGAGAAGGCGCAGCTACTTGCTGCACATTTTGCCTTAACTTGAGCCCGATTCATTTTTGAGCACATATTGCCTAATTTTTGAGCACATATTGCCTCCGTATTCAAGAGCTGAACGCAAACAAATCCGCTGGTCTGGATGGCATTCCGCCAATTCTCTTGAAGGAATGTTCTTCTTCACTCGCTAAGCTGCTGCAGAAACTCTTCCATCTCTCCTATTCTACTGGCCGTTTCCCAAGTAGAGGGCAGACACCGCGCCCAAAAGGACGACAAATCCTCCTTTTCTTTTTATCGACCCCTAGCACTAACTACTATTCTTCCGAAGGTAATGGAATCACCCATCAACCGTCAACTTTCGAAATATCTAGAATCAAAAGACCTCATTGACCGCCAATATGACGTTCGTAGCAACAGGTCCACAGGAGTTCTGATGGCGTACCTTACCGAAAAGTGAAGCCATTCCGCCCACTACTTCGGCGAAAGCAAAGTTGTCGCAATGAATATTTCAAAGGCATTCGACACAGTCTGGCGTCCAGTTCTTTTGTCGAAATTACACTCCTATGGAGTAGACACTTCACTGATCCAATAGATAGGGGACTATCTTTTTGGCCGTTCAATCCCAGTACTTCTCACTCACTTCCTCATCTTTATAACCGATCTCTTGTCCATTACTCACAACCTAATTCATTCGTTTGCTAATGATAGCACGTTGAGTTTCTCATATTCATACGAACATTGGCGACCAAACTCTTAGAACCTCATTACATCATTACCAAGATAAACTTAATTTTTTTGTTTTATTTGACTTCTCTCGGGAGAGGCGAACCTATGGCGCCGAGTGGGCGCCCCAAGATGCCATCAAATAACTATTGCAGTTCTTTTTGTACAGTTACAGGTTGTAACGCTCCGGGAACACTGGCGTGGAAAGGGAGTTCCACAGCTTACCCGCTCTGTAACGGAACGAGTTCTGATGCAGGGATGTTCGCCACACGGGAGATGAACCACAAACGGGTGCGATCCGTCGGATTGTGTTGTGGAGCGCATATAAGCCGAATTGCGTGGAACAATACCACGAATCTCCGGAGAACAGTAGCCGTGATAATATTTGTAAAACAGACAAAGGTCGGCTACGCGCCTTCGATGTGATAGCGACTGTAGTCCCGACGTCAGCGCCGAGTCCCCGACCAGGCGGATCGCTCGTCTCTGTATGCTCTCAAGTAGGTCGAAGGTATGTTAAGGAGCCGAGCTCCAAACATGAGAGCAGTATTCGAGCGCTGGTCTAATTTGGGATTTATATAGGAGAAGAAGTTGGACCGGAGTAAAATATTTCATGGCTCTAAAAAGATAGCTCAGTTTCCTGAGGCTGACCTTGCGATACTCGACACGTGTTCATGCCACGATACATTCCCACAGACCGTGACGCCGAGCAATCTCAAACTTTCCCCAGCCTCGAGGGCCCGGCCAATTATCATCAGCTGTGGAACCGATGATCCACTTTTCTTTGTGAATGTTGTATATTGTGTCTTCGCTGCATTGAAGCGGACGAGATTGGCCCTTCCCCACTGCAGGACTCTATCTAGATCCTGATTCAGAGAGTCAATCTGTCTACATCTCACGTGATGCGACGCAGATGCACCAATCGGCCGAACACTCGGAAAGGAGGAAACAAGCGTACTATCATCCGCAAAACTGAACACTTTGTTATCCGTTGTCCCCAACAAATCATTTATGTGAAGCAAGAACAAGGTTGGAGCCAAAATAGAACCCTGAGGCGCCCCCGAATTAACAGGATACCGATCGGAACACTCGCCGTCGACAACAACCCGGATCGATCAATTCTCGAGGAAGCTCCTCGTCCAGTCGCAAAGCTGTTGGGAAAGTCCATATGAACGCAGTTTGCTCAGCAATGCCCCGTGCCAGACGCGGTCAAAAGCCTTGAAAATATCCAATGCGAGCGCCCTTAACTCACCATGCCGTTCAATCGCAGATGTCCATATATCGGTTATAAGTGTCAAAAGGACTCCTGTGGACCGCCTGCCACGGAATCCGTATTGACGATCATTCAAAAGTCCGATGCACTCCAAATACTTAATTAACTCTGTATTGATGACTTTTTCCATTACCTTGGATAAAATAGACAGTAATGCTATCGGACGGTAATTTTGTGGGAGACACTTTATTCCCGTCTTTGGGGTTGGCTGAACTCGAGCGATTTTCCAGCAGGCAGGAAAGGTCCTCCATTCGAAAGATAAGCGGAAGAGTCTGCCAAGAACCGGCGATAGTTCTGGAACACAGTTCTTAAGGACTATTGCTGGCATTCCGTCCGGACCTGTTGCCTTCCTACAATCCAGTTCACCTAGAATGCATTGAATAGTCCGCTGGCGAAATCTCACATCCCGCATCGAAGACCCTACCGGCGAGATCACAGGTGGCTCCAAAAGGCCACCAAGGTAACTAACGTCCCGCTGTCTGTTGCCAACGGAGGGAAAGAGGAGGCTGTGAAGTTATCGCTGACAGCTTTTGCCATTGACCAGAAGGTGCGCGAATCAGTTAGGCACCGAAGGAGCTTATTGATCACCCTGTCGTTGTAAGCTTTCTTCGCGGTATCAATCGCCTGGTTGCACACGTTTCTGAATCTAACAAAATTCGTTCTGTTAACACCGGTGGGATTGGAGCGCCATTGCTTTAAAGCTCTATTTTTGCCGCTGTAATTTGCTCGCATTTCTTATCAAACCAAGGTTTATCAGGCGAACTTCATTTTATGGAATGTGGAATATACATCTCCATCCCCAGAAGAATAATCTCTGATATCGACTCCGCGCAAGCGTTAACATCGGAGTTTCCGAAGCACACCTCGGACCATGGAAAGGATGCGAAGAAATCTCGCAAATCGTCCCAGTTAGCAGCCCCATACTTCCATACATGGCGAAGCTGCCTAGGCCGGTTATTCGCTTGATATGCAAGTGCTTGCGCGACAGATACCAAGCAGTGATCTGAGTTTCCCAGTGGCGCAGAAACCTCTACGGTATAAATACTCGGTTCGGATGTCAAAAACAGATCCATGGTGTTCGCATAATCGCCTCGGGCATCCGGCACGCGGATTGGCTCCCCCACGAGTTGAGTCAAGTTGTGGCTTACAGCAAACATCTCCGCCAGCCTCCCAGCCTCGTCGGTTCTGTTAGAATGTAACAACCAGCCGGAATTGTGCACATTACGATTGCCAAGGACAACAATTTCAGAAGCTGGGTGCTTGATCTGTATCCAGTCGACGGTATGTGAAAGATGTTCGAAAAATGTCGCCGGTCGATCGTCATTCGGGGAGCGGTAAAAACAACAAAGAAATTTACCGGAATTCCTCAGCACGACCCTCAACCATATGATGTCCATATATTGGGTTCCAACGCCTCCATCCTCTGGCAAGCCAGGTCGGACCGCGCGTAGACACAGACTCCGCCCTTAAAACGGAATCTCAAATGTAAGTCGTATCCTGAGCAACGAAGAAATGTCGAATCAGTTGACGAATCGACCTGGGTCTCGGTTAGGGTAAGGATATCAGGTTTACTTGTTTGCAAATATAGGTGGACGGCGTTTACATTCGTATTGGTGAAACCGATGCCCCTGATGTTACAAAATGCCGTCACCAGTCGAGCGTGGGCCGAGCCTTGAGAGCGAGCCCGGTTATGCGATGACGAACCTCTTAAAGTTCCATTATTTATCATGATATCTGCATGATGTCCCCCCGGAGATCCGAATGGGAGACCAGTTTACCTCCGGAATTCTTTATATCAGAAGGTACCATCATGACTTATCTCCGTGTCAGTCCGGGCCATCAGCCACACATCCGAAATACCGTCGAAGATATCTCTCGGCGATATCGCGGAATGTACAGCGTGACGGGGTGGTATCTCACCTTGGGACCGATTACCACCTAACCAACCTTTTCTCGAACCGGTCCATCAGCCAAGCTCCTAAAGATGGCCAGGGATTTGTCCCGACCATTTCACGGAGCCTAAAGCTTGATGGGGTGGTATTTCACTGGGCGCATAGAGCGTTGGACCCCGGCTATCACTCGACCTTTAGTCGCCTCTTACGGCAAGCCGGTCTAGCTGTGAGTATATTCTAACGCCCTACTCACAGGGCTATTGCTATAATGCATTGAATTCCGACCTCAACAAGAGATATGAATGAGAATTATCTAACCAAGTAGAATTTTATGTGTTAAAACCCCAGAGCTGCCTTTTATCGCCAAAGGCGAACCCCAAAGCAAATATACTCTCAATGAATGGCACTTGCGTTGACGAGCTCAGGGACCTACCATCCTCGGCACTCGAATTAATTCGACTCTTAATTGGAAGGACCACATATTTAAAGCTCCAAAAACTGCGACCAATGTATAGGATTCCTTATGAAGCGCAAAAAAAGGCACGAGCGCTTCCGTCGCAAAATGATCACTATCACCTCCCAGAACATGCATACTGGGAATGAATTGTAAATCAATGGAAATTGTGGACGTTCGGCTATTTTCTAACGTAATCACCGTTGCGATCTGCCCAGATTTGTAGGCGCCGTGGCATTTGCTGCAAACCCTAGTCATACAACTCCCTCGCCGGCAGACTATGTTTGTTTGGACTTTCGCGACTTCTTTGATTTCGAATGCCACCGTCGACAAAACGATGATATATATATATATATATATATATATATATATATATATATATATATATATATATATATATAACAGCAGTACAAGAAATAAGATAGACAGGGGTGCTGTTATTCAAAGAAACGGGTATGATATTTATTACAACTGTCATGCAAAACACGATGTGCTTGGGGTAGGCTTTCTAGTCAGCCAAAAACTGAAGCCTGCCATTAAAGGCTTTAATGCAATAAACGAAAGGCTATGCACTCTTCGCGAGCGAGGCAAGTTTAAGAACATAAGCCTCATAAACGTTCACGGACCAGAGGAGTCCCCTGACGACGAAAAACGAGAATTCTACGAGAACGTCGAACGGGCCCTCAATTCCTGCCCAAGATACGATGTGAAAATCGTTCTTGGTGGTTTGAATGCGAAAGTAGGTCGGGAGACGGTTTTCAGGCACTACGCAGATTCCCATCGTTTGCATGAGAACACTAATGACAATGAACTACGAGTCATCGAACTGGCAGCATCGAAAAACTTGGTCGTTGCAAGTACCAGGTTGCCGCGTAAAGATATTCACAAAGCCACCTGAGTATCACCCGATGGAGCCATTCGCAACCAAATTGACCACGTGTTGATAGATCGCTGCCACTCCTCGAGCCTGATGATGATACGAACTTACCGAGGTACTATAGCGTTTTGAAATGATAGTGAAAAACGTGTAATTCGAACTGACGCTATAACAGTTAACATAGAATCACCAAAAATTGAACCTAAGCGTAACACATCAGGCTACCTGCCGTGTTTAGAATTCTATTTTTAAACTCAAGTATATTCCACTGATGTGAACTGTTTTGTTATCGCTATGGTATACGGCTCTGTTGGTACAGTTTTCCGAACGCGGATTGCCTTACGGAGACGTATTGCATCCGCAGATCAGGTTCGAATCAACACGGCTGCCTTACGCAATGAGAATACCAGTAACACCTTTGATCATGCGTTAAGACTCGCCCTCGAAGAGCTCGACGGAGGGAGAGTAACTCCTGGGGCCGGAATGCAGGGCGTAGAAGAGAAATGGACACGCCTTAAGAATACTGTCATTAGTACTGCCAACTCCATCTTTGGCAGTAGTCGTAGAGATCGGAGCGACTGGTTTGATGATGAGTGCAAACTAGCGACTGAACGTAAGAATGCTGCATACTGGGCAATGCAGCAGTCTCATAGGGCACGGGTACGCGAGGAGAAATACAAAGAGCTCAGAAGATCAGAAAAAAAAACATCACAGACAAAAGAAAAGTGCCTGAAAAAAAAACCTTGTCTGTGAAATAGAGAAAAGTAGAGAACGAGGTGCGGAAGTTCTCCCAAATAATCCGCAGTATAACGCGGTACACACCACGCTGCACCTGCTGCAAGGATAAAGAGGGTAATCTGATCACCGATCCTGAAGGCATTCTGGGGCGATGGAAAGTGCACTTAAATGAATTGCTAAATGGTCAGCTCACAGAAGAATTGGAGGCTCCACCAATGCAAGATCAAAACCAAATGCTGCCGCCACTAAGCATTGAGGAAACATTAAAAGCCATAACACAACTCAAATCAAATAAAGCCCCTGGAGCTGATGGCATACCAGCTGGGCTGATCCAACAAGGACGGACAGCGTTACATCACGTAATTCATGAGATCGTGGTGCACGTATGGGAGCAAGAGGAGATGCCGGAAGATTGGCGTCGTGGTATAATTTGCCCCATACATAAGAAGGGAGATATCACGCTGTGCAGCAACTATAGGGGTATAACATTACTGAGTACCGCCTATAAGATACTCTCCACTATCCTACAAGATCGGATAGCCCCATGCAGTAAAGCCATCATTGGTCAATATCAGTGTGGCTTCATCCCAGGCAAATCAGCGATTGATCAGATATTCACCCATAGACAGGCAATGGAAAAATGTCTGGAATTTAAGATTCCATTATATCATCATCTTCATCATCGGCACTACAGCCGGGAACCGGTCTTGGCCTTTCCATTATATCAACATTTTATAAACTTTAAGGCCGCCTACAACAGCATAGCCATGAGAGAGTTCGGCATTTCAAACAAATTGATACGACTATGTAGGTTGACCATGATCAAACGTAACTAGTCAAGTGAAAATAGTGGGATTGCTGTCCAAACCAATAAACATCTTTAATGGACTCCGACAAGAGGACGGTCTGGTCTGCCTCCTCTTCAACATGGCGTTGGAGAAAGCAATCCGGACTCTGGCGTCACAACTGGAGGGACTATTATCACCAAGTCCAGCCAGATACATCATCGGTAGAACCGAATCGACTGTACGGGACTCCTTCACCCAGATCGAGCAGGTGGCACAAAAACTGGGACTGCACATTAATGAGGGGAAAACTAAGTACATGATGGCAACTTCTGCCAAGAGAAGACCTAACGTTGGTCAAACTGTCAGGGTAGTGGAGCACGAATTTGAAGTAGTGCAATCCTTTAACTACCTTGGGTCAATAGTATCATCATCATCATTGGCACTACAACCGGGAACCGGTCGTGGCCTTATTTAGCAAGTCCTGAGGCTTGTTAAATTTTCCATGATAATTTGTTTTTCCGGGCAAGGTCATTAGTCAATAGTATCAGCCGATAACAATATGGAGGAAGAAATACGCGAACGGCTGATCAAATCCAACAAAGCCTACTATGGTCTATCAAGGTTCTTTAAATCCCGAAATTTATCGAGAATATCCAAGCTACTACTGTACAAGACCATGGTCTTACCAGTACTCATGTATGGATCCGAGACCTGGGTGCTCAATAAAAGGCACTCTGAACTCTTAGCCGCGTTCGATAGGAAGGTCTTAAGGAGAATTGTTGGCCCCGTATGTGAGGGAGGACGATTCCGGAAACCCTGCAACCATGAGTTGTACGCAATCTACCTTGAAGCTAATATTGTAAGCAACATCAAGCTCGGTAGACTCCGGTAGGTGGCACACCTAGCTCGAATGAGCGAAGAGGAGACAGCCCAGAATGTCCTTTTTGGCAAGATGTGTGGAAGGGGACATCGCGGCACACCTTGTCTGAAATGGAGGGATGGCGTAGACCAGGACGCCCAGAGCCTGGGAGTGCCAAACTGGATGACATCGGCTCGAAATCAGGACCGGTGAAGATATTTGTTAAATAAGGCCAAGGCCGGATCCGGGTGGTAGTGCCGATGATGATAATGATGATGATACTAATATTGAAGTTGAAGGTGGATGACTTGGAGTTGGCACTTCGTAGCATTCGCGAGATGAGTTCGTAGGAGCCGTAAGCGGTATGGTGGAGGGAATGTAGAACGGACGAGGATAACGTATGTTGTCTGGGTTTAAGTTAAAAAAGGTTGAATTCAGAAGACTGACACAGCCAATGGAGATAGAAAGAAGACGGTAAACGAATAGAGCATCGAACAGGGTTCTGCGTTCTTCGGGGTTTCACTTTAATTGATTTGAAACGGTAGGTGTAAAATGGGAGGAAGAATAGATCATGTTAGAAAAAGTATTTATAATTATTCACGTCATCATTCATTGATTTGTATTTTTTTGTATAATTTGACCAAATGGGTCTCTCGTATTGGACTACCACCTGATCATTCGTCCTCGTTTAGCAACATCTAAAGAAGTCGGTGTCAAAAAAGAATCGTTAACATACATTATTTATTATTTTTTCTCTAACAAATATTGGCACTAGAAAAAATATTCACTATTTTTGCAATTCCGTGTCAGAATTTGAAAAACTTCAGGTTTAAAGCTTCGAAAACGCCTAACCCAAAATGCTTTAATATTTATTTCAAAACACTCCAAATTTGCAATAACTCTTAATTTGATTTTGAAAATAACTCAATTTTGTTTAATTTGGACATGATTTAATTTTAAAAAAATTGCTTTGAAAACGCTCAACATTTTTGTTTAAAAACAAACAGTGTGATTGCTTTTTGAGTTTGTTGCAATCGTCATGTTTATAGATATAAGTAATAGTATTATATATATTTGTTTAATGCTATATGATTGAATAACTATAACAACAAGAAATTGTTAGTGGAAACTTTAGGAAAATTTTATCACATGGAAATTTTTGACCTGAAAATAATTTTCATGGTATTTTTGTATTTCTGATACGCAGCATCGGATGACATTAAAACGCTTTGTTATATTTTTTCTCCATTAATTGTACTTATATATAGACAAAACTATATATGAAACTCTTTTTTTTTTTTGTTTTTTGCATCCACGGATTGATTTTGGAAAACGAATATTTCATTGTTTTTTGCCTTTATCTCTTGAGAAAGAGGAACGTTTTTCACAGTATTACATTTTTACCGAAAACTTTTTACAAGATATATAAACAGTTTTTTGAATACGTTTTTATTGTTACGCGTTAAAGGAGACAGGTATGTTCTCTGTGGTTGTAATCGAAGAAAGACATAACGACGAAAATATTTTACTTATACGTGTGTGTATTGAATAAAAATAATTAGTTCTGAGATGTGGTGATGTTGTTATATAAACAACCTATTTTTCTAAATAACTTATACTTTTTTGTCTAATTTATTTGATAGTAAGTATGTTAAAAACGGTATACGAATTGATTCGAACCATCTCCAGAGTGAACAATATCGTACCCTCTTTTATATAAATCGTCTTTATCTAACTGCCTAATGTACAAACCTTATCTAGAAAGCAAGGGATACGAAAACACCTTAACGATATAGAGTGAACAAGTAAAATAAGTATTACAACAGAACATACGAGATGAATATTATGTTTAATTAGTTTAATTTGATGCTAAGGGATTGAATTGTTACAACTCTTTAGAAATAAGTGTAGTGTAAAAAAAATATTTTTTTTTACGTAGTTAGCTTATATATGTTACTCTCATTTATAAATTCAAGTTATTAAATGTGATTTATTTTTCTAATATAAATAACTAGTGCCTGGCGATCCTCAAGATGTACAAGCGACACCGATAAACTCGACTTCAATTCACGTTAGTTGGAAGCCCCCGCTTGAAAAGGATCGCAATGGAATCATTCGTGGTTATCATATACACGTTCAAGAACTACGTGACGAAGTACAATTATTCTTTTATTGTTTTTCTGCCAACGTTCCCAACTTAACAGAAATCTATTTCATTGTTCCAGGGTAAAGGCTTCCTCAATGAACCACTCAAATTCGATGTTGTCGACAGTATGGAATACAATGTAACCGGTCTACAACCAGACACCAAGTACTCTCTACAAGTTGCTGCACTGACTCGAAAAGGTGACGGCGATCGAAGTGCAGCAGTAATCGTAAAGACACCAGGAGGTGTTCCAGTTCGGCCGACAGTTAGTTTGAAAGTTCTTGAACGTGATCCTACAGTATCGATTGAACTCGAATGGGAAAGGCCTGCCCAAACCTATGGTGAGCTTCGAGGCTATCGTCTACGATGGGGTATCAAAGATCAACCTCTACGTGAAGATATTCTACAAGGTCCCGGAATCACAAGGAAGAAATTCACCGACTTAGAAAGAGGAGTCGAATATGAATTTCGCGTTGCTGGCAGTAACCATATTGGAATCGGCCAAGAGACTGTGAAAATTTTACAAACCCCCGAAGGTATACCTACAGGCCCGCCATCAAATATTTCCGTTCGATTTCAAACGCCCGACATTGTTTGTATAACATGGGAACCACCAATAAGAGAACACAGAAATGGCCAAATCACAAAGTACGATGTCCAGTTCCATAAAAAGATCGACCATGGTCTTGGATCGGAGAGGAATATGACCCTAAGGAAAGCTGTTTTTACAAACCTCGAAGAAAACACAGACTATATCTTTCGCGTACGAGCTTACACAAGACAAGGAGCAGGCCCATTTAGTGACAAGGTTTTTATTGAAACCGAGCGAGATATGGGACGAGCTCCAATGTCGGTACAAGCAGTAGCAACGTCTGAACAAACGGCGGAAATATGGTGGGAGCCAGTGCCGTCACGTGGTAAACTTTTAGGTTACAAAATATTTTACACCATGACCGCAGTAGAGGATTTGGATGAATGGCAAACGAAAACAGTTGGCTTGACAGAGTCAGCAGACTTGGTGAATCTAGAGAAATTCGCCCAATATGCTGTAGCGATCACAGCGCGCTTTAAAAATGGTCTAGGTCGATTAAGCGAGAAGGTGACTGTAAAAATAAAACCCGAAGATGTCCCACTAAACTTGCGGGCGCATGATGTAAGCACCCATTCAATGACATTAAGTTGGTCACCACCAATACGATTGAATCCAGTCAATTACAAAGTGTCCTTTGATGCGATGAAAGTCTTTGTTGACTCGCAGGGCTTTTCACAAACACAAACCGTGACAAAGCGCGAATTTATACTTAAGCAAAGCATTCGCACTTATACAATCAATGAACTGTCGCCGTTTACAACATACAACGTCAACGTCAGTGCGATACCAGCTGACTACTCATACAAGCCTCCTACTAAAATCACAGTAACCACCCAAATGGCAGCCCCTCAGCCGATGGTCAAGCCGGACTTTTACGGTGTCGTAAATGGCGAGGAAATTCTTGTGATCCTTCCACAGGCCTCCGAGGAGTACGGCCCTATATCACATTATTATTTAGTCGTCGTACCTGAAGACAAATCAAACCTCCACAAAAACCCTGATCAGTTTCTTACTGAAGATTTGATCCCTGGTAGAAATAAACCTGAACGTCCAAATTCGCCTTACATTGCCGCAAAATTCCCGCAACGATCGATTCCTTTCACATTTCACCTCGGATCAGGTGATGACTATCACAACTTTACCAACCGCAAATTAGAAAGGGACAAGAGGTACAGGATATTTGTTCGAGCAGTAGTTGACACTCCACAGAAGCACTTATACACATCAAGTCCATTCTCGGAGTTTTTGGCGCTGGACATGCGTGAAGCACCACCTGGTGAAAGGCCTCACAGACCTGATCCCAATTGGCCGTCGGAGCCAGAAGTTTCAGTGAATCGAAATAACGATGAACCAGGAATGCTGTGGGTTGTTCTCCCCGTGTTGGCCGCCTTGATGTTGTCAATGATCTTCATTATTGTGTATATTATTAAACGCCGCCGACAACCATGTAAAACTCCAGATCAAGCTGCAGTAACTAGACCTCTAATGGCTGCTGACCTCGGTGCTGGGCCAGCACCTAGTGATCCAGTTGACATGCGACGAATAAACTTCCAGACACCCGGCATGATCAGTCACCCACCCATACCGATATCAGAATTCGCAAATCACATAGAACGCCTTAAAGCCAATGACAATCAGAAGTTCTCCCAGGAATACGAGAGCATCGAGCCAGGACAACAATTTACTTGGGACAACTCAAATTATGATTACAACAAGAGCAAGAATCGTTACGCTAATGTAACCGCCTACGATCATAGCAGAGTACAACTACCTCTTATTGACGGCACCCTTGGATCAGATTACATCAATGCCAACTATTGCGATGGTTATAGGAAGCATAACGCATACGTTGCTACACAAGGTCCTTTGCAGGAAACATTCGCTGACTTTTGGCGAATGTGTTGGGAATTGAAGACCACGACAATTGTAATGATGACGCGCCTTGAAGAACGCACCCGAATTAAATGCGACCAATATTGGCCAACGCGCGGCACCGAAACATACGGCCAGTTGTTTATTACGATCACCGAAACACAAGAGTTAGCCACATATAGTATTCGAACATTCCAAGTCTGTCGGCAGGGCTTCAATGAACGCCGGGAAATAAAACAATTACAATTCACCGCTTGGCCAGATCATGGTGTACCCGATCACCCGGCTCCATTCTTACAGTTCCTACGTAGATGTCGATCACTCACTCCACCCGATGCGGGTCCAGTTATTGTTCACTGCTCTGCAGGGGTAGGTAGAACTGGCTGCTACATTGTTATTGATTCCATGTTAGAAAGAATGAAGCACGAAAAAATCATCGACATCTATGGCCATGTCACCTGTCTTCGTGCTCAACGGAACTACATGGTTCAAACAGAGGATCAATATATTTTTATTCACGACGCCATTCTTGAAGCAATTGTCTGTGGACATACCGAAGTACCAGCTAGAAACCTACATACTCATTTGCAAAAGCTTGTTCTCACCGAACCAGGCGAAAATATAACCGGCATGGAAATCGAATTCAAGAAGTTATCGAATGTTAAGGTTGACTCATCGAAATTCGTTATTGCAAATTTACCATGTAACAAACATAAAAATCGCTTGGTCCACATTCTACCCTATGAATCCAGTCGAGTGTACTTAACCCCGATCCATGGCATTGAAGGAAGTGATTACATTAATGCCAGTTTTATCGACGGTTATCGATATCGATCAGCATATATTGCCGCCCAAGGACCTGTTCAAGATACAGCTGAAGATTTTTGGAGAATGTTATGGGAGCACAATTCTACAATTGTTGTGATGTTGACCAAGCTCAAAGAGATGGGAAGGGTATGTTCTAGTTGCGTGGTATATAGCAACAGCAATACAATTAACTATCTTTGCAGGAGAAATGTTTCCAATACTGGCCGCACGAAAGATCAGTCCGATATCAGTATTACGTTGTGGATCCTATTGCCGAGTATAATATGCCACAATATAAATTGCGGGAATTCAAAGTAAGTGCAAATAATGACATATTGGATTATTAAATGCTGTCTAGATCAAAAAGTTTCCGGAATTTATTATGGAAGTCCAAATTACAAGTTTATTCATGAAAATTGATATCGTCCCCTTTGAAGTACTCCACATTGACTTCCACGTACGTATGCCAGCACTTGATCCACTCTGAGAAATTTTGTGTATATCGATATAGCCATCGAAGACGTCTAGTGTTTTTTTTTTTTGGCCCGATTAAACAGGAAAAAAGTCGCAACAATCTAAATCACGTGAATTCAATGACTGTTGAATGGTACTCATTTCATTCTTGGCCAAGAAGTCCCGGATAATGATGGTATTATGGGACGGTGTGTTATGATGGCGCAAAATCGACGGTTTGTCTGCTCACTAATTCTGTCTTTTCTGGCAAATTACTTCACGCGATTATAGCGTTGGCGACGATAGTGAAGAACGTGTGATTCGAACTGACGCTATGACGGTTAGGACCACTAATAATTGAATCATGCTCAACACATCAGGCCACTGCCGCGTGTACGTTATTGCTTGGTATACGGCTGATGCTTTTTCTTATTCGATTTTCGTTCGGTTTTTATTTTATTTTTTTGTTTTTTGTGTTATTTTTTTGTTTAGGTAAGCGGGTGGAAATCTTCAAAAAATATATCTGGACCGATCCAGAGGCATGCCGGATTTTTGCCGACTAAAACCACCTCCCGCCAGGCTCAAATTCCCGTTGATCCCCGAGGAACTTTCTTTTAGATATTCCATCGCGGGGCGGGACGGAGTTTACCTAGTACTCCGCTCGTCGAGTCGCAACTGCTGCATCATTTGTTACGGAGCATGCCTGTTTTGAACTTAGCATGTATTCTATTACTCCTGCCGGAGTAACTGTCCGTATCATATTATTTATTATTATTTATTGGCCTGTAAGAACCCGGAAGTTCATGACCTCACCGACTCGGCTTCGCCATCGTTCCCTGTCCTGGGCACTCTCCTTCCACGCTTGACCATTCGATCCGATCTCCTCAAGGTCAAACCTAACATTGTCCTCCCATCTCCGTCGCAGCCGTCCTACCGGTCTCTTTCCCGTTGGTCTACCATCAAGAATTCTATGCACGGTCCTATCGTTCCCCATTCGCGCCACGTGTCCGGCCCATCTTAATCTTCGCGACTTGATTACTCTCACTATTGTAGGTTTGCGATATAGCTCTTCCAATTCGTGGTTATGGAGTCTCCTCCATTGTCCTGCCTCCTCGTCATATTTCCCTCCAAAGATGCCCCTCAAAACTTTATTCTCGAATACGCGGAATTTGTTTTCTTCCCGTTTTGTGAGAGCCCATGTTTCGCATCCATATAGAACAATCGGCATGATTATGGTTCTATAGACACGGATCTTTATGTTACGTGATAGCAGTCTGGATTTCAGCAGTTTACTGACTGCATGCCAACTCGCGTTGCCGGAATGCAGTCTCTTGTTAATTTCCTTCGACATTTCATTACTGGCCGTCAGTATTGTTCCCAGATATTTAAATTCTTCAACTTTTTCAAATATCTTACCTCTGACGTTTATATGTGTTATCTGAGGTCCACCTGCTCTCGCCGTAATCATGTATTTTGTTTTGTCTTCATTTATATCTAGGCCCACCTCTTCCGCCGCTTGCATGATGATTTCACAGTTTTTACTAACAGTCTCTAGATTATCGCCCAGAACGGCGATGTCATCCGCATATGCGAGCACTTGTGTGACCCCGTTCAGGGATGATCCGGCCATGTTGTCGTCTTGTACCTTTCTGATGACATAGTCGAGCACAAGGTTAAGGAGACACGGTGATAGACCATCTCCCTGCTTTAGTCCGTCCCGGATTTCAAATGGTTCTGAGAGGTGGTTTCCTATTCTGACTCGCCCTTTGTTTTCGTTCATGCAAATTTGAATGAGGGCGGCATATTTTTTTGGGACTCCCAGCTCAACTAGAATATGGTAGAGTCTCTGCCTCGCGACTGAGTCGTAGGCTTTTTTGAAGTCAATGAACAGTTGGTGAACCGTCTCTCCGTATTCCCACTTCTTTTCCAGCAGTTGTCTTATTGTAAACATTTGGTCGCTTGTTGACTGGTTCCTACGGAATCCACATTGGTAGTCTCCCAGTATCTCTTCTGCGTACGGTGTGATTCTCGCCAGAATGACATTTGTTAATATTTTGTATGCGGTTGGGAGCAATGATATTCCTCTGTAGTTTTCGCAGTCAGATCTGTCGCCTTTTTTCAAAATGGGGATGACTATTGAGGTTTTCCATTCTTCCGGAATGACTACCTTATCCCATATTGTTTGGATGAGCTGGTGGATCTTCCGAGCGGTTGCCTCTCCTCCATGCTTCACAAGCTCTGCCGGTATGCAGTCGACTCCGGGAGCCTTGTTGTTTTTCAATCGCTTTATTGCGTCTACAACTTCGTTGAGAGACGGCTTTGGGATCTGAGGCTCGGCTGTATGTACGCTTGGTGCATTTATCTGTGGTTGATGGGTGTGCACATTGAGCAGATTTTCAAAGTACTGCTTCCATCTTGTCACGACATTGTTTGTTTCTGTGACCAGACAGCCGTTTGCGTCTCGAATTATTTTGGCTCTTCCTCGGTAGCCATTTCTAATTGAATTTATGCCGACATACATACCTTTGATGTTCTTTGCCCTAGAATTTTCTAGGATTTTATCGATCCGAGTCTTCTCCCATTCGCGTTTTTTGCGTTTGAAGAGCCTCATTGTCTCTCTCCGCATTGTCGCGTATCTTTCTGCGTTGACTTCATCATATCTTTCTAAGTAGATCACTCTGAGGTGTTTACGTTCTTCGATCTTCGCCCTACACTCATCGTCAAACCAAGGTTTGGACTTAATTGTTTTCTTAAATCCTAATACCTTTTGGGCTGTTAGTCTGATTGTGTCTCTGATCGATGTCCATTTAGTGTTCACACTATTAGCTTCCTCTTCCTCACTTCTCACATTCTCTAGAATGCTAAATCTATTCGTTAGTTCGTCTTGATATTCAGCCCGTTTGCGTAGGTCTTTCAGTTTATCAGTGTCGAACTTTTTGCTTGTCTCCCGCGATTGCCCATGAGGGATTGCTGCGAGGCGACTCCTGATTTTGCCCATCGCTAGAAGATGATCGGAGTCGCAATCTGCTCCTCTATATGATCTTACGTCAAGGATATTCGAGTGGTGTCTTTTGTCTATGAGGAAGTGGTCTATTTGGTTACGCGTTACGCCGTCGGGTGATATCCATGTGGCTTTATGAATTTCCTTGTGCTTGAACATCGTGCTTTTTACTAACAGATCTTTTGACGCTGCGAACGTGATAATTCGAATTCCATTATCATTTGAAACCTCGTGTAGGCTTTCTTTGCCTATAGTTGGTTGGAAGATATCTTCCTTTCCAATTTTCGCATTGAGGTCCCCGAGGAGGATTTTAACATGAGATCCCATGAAATACATCCTCTAGGGTCTCGTAGAACGTGTCCGTCGTTTCTTCGTCGGTAGATTCTGTTGGGGCGTGTACGTTTATAAATACATAATTGTACCATCGGCCCTGTATTTTTAGCACAGACATTCGGTCATTAAAAAATTTCACATCTTTTACATGGGGCGTAATCTTCTTGCTTATGATGAAGCCGGTTCCGAGGTTATGTGTATCGGTACCTCCACACACCAGTGTAAATCCGTTGGTTTCGATTACTTGATGTGGGAGTCGGACTTCCTGAAGCGCAACGATGTCCATTTTATATTGTTTCGTGTTTTCTACGACCGTCTATATCGCGCCTGGTTTATATAACGTTCGAACATTCCACGTGCCGACGCGTAAATCCGTATCATATGTCTCTCCAAAAACGTTCGTGCGGTGTCGAATCTCACGCACTCTGTGAGTACATGTTCCGCATTTTCTATTTTGCCTTCGCAATACAAGCAGTATGGGTGATTCACATGCTTATACTTGTGCAAGTATTGCCGAAAGCATCTGTGGCAACTCTAACAGATACACACAATTCACGAGCACAAATAGTGAAGAACACCGAACGAAAAATCGAATAAGAAAAACACATCAGAACCGTATACCAAGCGATAAATAAAAATAATTCACATTAGTGGAATATAGTCGAGTTTGGAAATCAAATTCCAAACACGGTCATTAGCCTGATGTGTAACGCTTAGGTAAAATTTTTTTCGTGATTCGAGCTGTCATAGCGTCAGTTCGAATCACACGATCTTCTTCACTATTATTTCAAACGCTATACATCCATGTCCTGATATTAGCTGAATCAAATGGTAATTCAGCCCGCCATGTTTTCTTTTCACCCATGTTTCTATATCAGGTATCATCGTGTGGGTCCATCTTCCTTTGGTGGAAGAATCCCACCTTCGTCGCCATTCTCTTAGGTTTGATAGCTCTAATTGGGAGACCTTATGCAATGCAGCGTTTTGTTTAGTTGCAATGTCAAATGGTGTCCTCCCGGCCAAAACATTTATGGCATCTTTGGATACCAATTGGAATGCACAGCATACTCTTAGGATTCAACTCTATGTGCTGAGTTCACTCCCCTCATGTACGACTTATACTGTGCGGCTACTGCCCATATGTGAGCTACATACATTATAATGGAGGTGTTGACACTGGTTATGAGTTTCCTTATGTGGGGCCAGGGTCCTCCAACATTGGGTTGCAGTCTCGCCAAAACTTTGCATACTCTTACCCTTCTTTCACTCGTTTTCCTCAGGTGTTCCTTGAAGCTCTACCTGCTATCGAGTATAGCACCAAGATATTTAATATAGGGCTCCTCGATAGTATAGTGGTTAGTATCCCCGCCTGTTTCGCGGGAGATCGGGGTTCGATTCCCCTTCGGCGAGCCTCGGCGAAAGACTAATTACATTGCCCGGAAAAACAGATTATCATGGAAAATTTAACAAGCCTCAGGACTTGCTAAATAAGGCCAAGACCGGTTGCCGGTTGTAGTGTCGATGATGATGATTTATTATAGGGACTGAATCTGTCTATTTGTCCTTCTATTTCCAGATCAAAGTGTTCAACTTTCTTGTTGCTACTTATTAAAACTGCCTTCGTCTTATGTCCAGTCAGTTTCAGTCCGGCCATATCTAGCCAGCATTTAATGCTCTGGATTGCTTGGGAGTAATTATTCTCCAGGTCATCTAGATGCTTAGCTACGGCCACTATTTCCAAATCATCTGCGTGCCCAATGACTCTAACCCCTTCTGGTACATTGACCCTGAGCACACCATCATACATGATATTCCATAACAGCGGACCTAATACCGATCCCTGAGGTACACCCGCTGTTATTTTATATTCCTGTGGTCCCTAATCTGTGTCATAGAGCAGTCTTCTATCCGAGAGATAGTTTGGTAGTATACGCACCAAGTAGTGTGGGGCTTGTAGATCGCCCAACGCTTCTAGAATATGATTCCAATTCACCGAGTTAAACGCATTTTTAACATCAAACGTCACCACCGCGCAATATTTTTTGGTACTACCTACCCATCGTGCTCCAGGTATCGCATTGCGAAGGATGTTGCACACCACAGATAGTGCCTTACCGGTTGATCCACCTTTCCGAAACCCATATTGTGATTCAGAGAGCCCTAATGTCCCCTCAGTGAATTGTTCCAGCCGAGTGGCAATTATACGCTCAAGCAGTTTTTCTGTTGTGTTCAACATGCACAACGGGCGATAAGACGACGGCGCCTCTGGATTCTTGACTCCTTTTGGTATAAGCACAAGGCGCTGTTTTTTCCATCGTTTGGGAAATTGTCCTGTTTGAAGGCAGGTTGTGAAGAGACTGCTGAAGACTTCCGGGTTTTTTTGTTTAAGCAGTCTTCACTACAGCGTTAAGGATACCATCCAGTCCCGGGGTCTTCTTTTTTTTTTTTTTTTGGGGCAACCCTTGCAGTCAACGATTCTGGTCATGTCAGTTTTCCTTTTTTTCATTTGACTACTGTTGTTGTGTAGTCTTTTCATGTCTATCCTGTAGGCGCTGCCCCATGGATTGTTATTTAATTCATCCCTTAGGGAGCAGAACGCCTCATATTTACTTTGGTGGATTACATTCCTCAATTCTTTCCGTTTGTTGATTAATTCCGCATGCAACTGTGGGTAGTAAATTATGGCTTCTTGCTCTTTGTTGCAAGCGTCTTAACCAGTTGCACTCCGATTGGACATGGGCGATTTCTGAGTTCAATACCCTGTGCGGTAATATTTCGTACATGACGGCATGGTGGTCTCTAGGGGTATAGATGCCCAAATCTCGCCACTCCATACTTCTTGCCAACATGGAGCTGGCAAATGTGATGTCGATTTTGGACCGGCCTCTCTTGTATGAAGGTGTCATCAACACCATCATTAAGAAACACCACATCTAGGACTGCGAAGGCTTCAAGTAGTGCCTGGCCTCTACTGTTGGTCCTTGTGCTTCCCCATTCTACTGCCCAAGCGGTAAAATCTCCAGCAACTATAAGAGGGCTCTTATCTCTAGCTTCTTGTGTTATCCTGTCCAAAAAGCATTTGAAATATTCTATTTCCCACCTTGGCGGAGCGTAACAACAGTAGAAATGAATTCCTTTGATCTTAGCATAGGCAATTCCTTCCAGCCGCTGAACACTTCTGCCTTCCATGGGGGAGAATGTCTAGATGGCCGCTGTTCCGCTGCTGTCTTCCTCACATGTATTGGTGCCAGGCATCCCGTGCTGCTCATTGATGAGTACCACGTCGGCACCATATTCCTTAAACGTTTGGGAAAGGAGATCTTGTGCGGCTCCACGATGGTTTAAGTTAATTTGAATGCACTTAAACCTGTCCATCTTTATTGATAATATTAGACATCGCGTTTTTAAATGCTCGGCATTTGTAACTCTCTGTTGAGTGGTGGTTACCGCCTTCGGCTCCTGATTCGAAGAACATACATTTGGGTTGTGCTTTACAACCCATTGCTTTGTGGCCTTTTTCTCCGCATTTCAAACAGTTTTCCGAACGATCTTCTTCGGATTTGCAGGATTTCGCCACATGACCGTATTGCCAACATCTGAAACATCGTGTGGGTGCGATGTGTTCTTGAAGTCTGCATCTCACCCATCCAACCCATAGGAAACTTGTAGCCAGCAACATGCTAGCCTCTTCTCTTGGTAAGCGGATCATGACAGCCTGCGTGTCATCTGGCTTTCTTCTTAAACTCTTTACCGCTTCCTTTGGGATCGCGTTCAGCGCAGGGAACTCTATAGCGATCAATGTAAGATGATGCCATTGGAGATGATTAGCCAGATTGGTTTGAGGGGTTTTCCCAAATGTTTTTAACATGTTTATTAATTTGGTATCTTGATCAAACGAAGAATTGATCAGCTAGAAAATTCACCTTTCAGGTCGGAGAAATGAGGGGGCAATAGCTATTGTTTAGGAATCGAAGTTATTAGTGTACAATACTGATTTCGCTAACCAGAAGCACAGCAGCGCATGTCGCTTCCAATTTCTCCAAATTATTCATTCTCCCAATTGTAATAAGTGAATTAATATTCATATTTTCAAACATTTACCATTTTAGGTGACTGATGCCCGTGATGGCTCTTCACGTACCGTACGCCAATTCCAATTTATTGATTGGCCGGAGCAAGGCGTTCCAAAGTCTGGAGAGGGTTTCATTGATTTCATTGGCCAAGTGCACAAAACAAAAGAACAATTTGGTCAAGATGGACCAATTACCGTGCACTGCAGCGCTGGTGTTGGGCGAACTGGTGTATTTATAACATTAAGTATCGTCCTAGAACGAATGCAATACGAGGGTGTGCTTGATGTTTTCCAAACCGTGCGCATTCTGAGGGCACAACGGCCTGCAATGGTACAAACAGAGGTGAGTGTTTAAAATACAAATATGATTAAATTTATCAATGAGAATAAATTACTTTACACATTTTTACCATTCTAGGATCAGTACCACTTCTGTTATCGTGCTGCTCTGGAGTATTTAGGTTCTTTTGATAATTACACAAATTAATTGAATATTTTTTTAAAAGATACATGCTCCAAATTCATCGTTTGATCTATCGCTTTGTGTGCTTTATATCGAAGAATTTAGATTTAAAATAGAAAACAAAACAAACCGTACGAAATTATTAAAAAAAAACGAACAAAAACAACTAAAAGCAAAAAACCTTCGAATCTCAGACACCTAGGTAACTTTATCATATTTAAAACTAGGTTCGTCCTTGGCAGTTATGCTAATATTATAAATACACGTGCAATGGTACGCCTAGGGATGTCTTTTATGTTTCAATGTACTAAAAGACTGTTATACATTAACTTAAGTATCATATTAACATTATTATAATATTAATCTTAAGTAAATGGTGATTAGTTGTTAAAGTTGATTTTTTATAGGAATTTCAATTAGGGCAAAGGATAATTTAGTTGTATTTTTATACAACCATCATGTTTTTTTTAAGCTTTTTATTCAATTGTTTGAATGATTTTAGCTTTTATTTTTTATATTTTACTTTGATCTAGAATATTATATTGATCTATCCAACTCACTATATTGATCTATAGTACTGTATCGATATTTATGATAAAGTTAAATAAATAGACCGGAGTGCGCTTAGTATTCACGTAAAGTTTAGAGTTTAGTGGAGCTACCACTCCATTATTTGGGTTATTTCAACCGGTGAGGGGTGAGGTGATATTATATATTATCAAACTAAACCGTGAAATAAACGATATCCATATCGTCCTCCTTTTCTTAAGAAGTGTAGATAATTTAATGAGCAAATAAATAAAAGCAATATTCGCTTTATAAATTTATAATTTACTTCAACCTCGTAGCATACTTCTGTATATTGTATTCATTATTGCTTTTTACATATATCCAAATTATATGATCCTTTTACATAAACCCCCAAAATGTATTGCAGTTCATGTAATTATCATCTGAGAATCCTTTCAAGTCAAATGTGTGCCTTTTGTACACCAATCAATTTTCTCACAAGGAACATAAGACACTTTTAGCAACCGATCAGTATATAAGGTTGGGGAAAACTAATTTGGCGTTTTTTAGTCCTTTTCTTCTTTTGAATACCAAAGGAAATTTATTTAACTAAATATTGCCCATTATTTACGAGCACCTTTTGGCATTTTTGAACCGAAGCCAGTATTACTTCATTGTACATAGAATTCCGGGTACAAGAAGGACTGCATTTGAAAAATTAAAGGTGCTATTAATATCGCTGTGTATATGTTTTTGGTAGGTTGGTACGACTGTTGTAAACAACCAACAACAATTTCATGACATTACCTTTCTTGGAGTAGAAATTGTAGTGTCTTTTTTGTTTGAAGATAATTTTTGTCAGCGATTTTTTAAAATGGATGAACTGGTACGATATTCACTGGATTATTGAGTCATAAACTTAGATCCCAGTCTCATCTGGAATAACACAAGAAGACACCCTTTACTATAACAACAATGTCTACGCTTGGAAAGTACATTACAGTTAGTGATGTTTTTATCAGTGTTTGAGATTAGTGGCCTTCCTGTACGGTGTTCACCCGACGTTTCCCATTTTGCTTTTTGTCGACACACTGCCTCCGTGTGGTTGTGTCGCCTACAAAATGTACACCATTGACCGTTCTTCTGTCGCCGATGTCCCTGTTTTGGCGTCTCTGATGCGTCCGTAGGGGTTGAATTCAACTGGCTACGGTTCGACTCGGGTCGATGGCGTTGTAATCGGTGCTGGTGTTGTTTTATTTTTCTAGCCCCTGAGTATTCAGTACTGCTCGAACTAGTAATACTCTTGGCTCGAGTCTGTTCACCGCCTTTGTCCCGTGGCTATTTATTGTTCTTCAAATTTTTTCTTCTTTGGACTGTTTGCCATTCTGTATTGACCGTGCAGGTCGGTGGGGTGTGGTCGTGGGTACAGACTTAACCACTTTGGGTACGTTTGTTGACTTCTGTGGTTTTACCCACATTGCTTTGATACGACACTCGTCCCACGGCCACAAAACTCACAACAACATCGAATTCTGTACACTCGACGATTCGACGCTGTTGCCTGTTTCGACGTAGATGGTCGTCCTTGCCCTTGATTTGCGGCATTCACGGGTGACTTCCGTTGGTTCTGCGACCTTGGTTGTATAGGTTCGGGATTATCCGCCTTTATTTGTGTACTTAGTGTCCGACAGTCTTGTGCATTGTGCCCATATCGATCACGTCCTTGCCCTTGATTTGCGGCATTCACGGGTGACTTCCGTTGGTTCTGCGACCTTGGTTGTATAGGTTCGGGACTATCCGCCTTTATTTGTGTACTTAGTGTCCGACAGTCTTGGGCATTGTGCCCATATCGATCACACTTCGTACACAACGGTGTGTTTCGGCATCGAAGGCATTCGTCGTACAAATGCCCTTTCCTATTGCAGAAAGTGCAAGTCATGCGTGCAACCCATTATTGTGGTGCACGTTTGTCCTTGCTTTGACTAGAGAAGTCACTGTAATAATCACCTCCGCCTCCTTGAAGGTGCCGTGCTACCTCGGGCTTCTTTGGTTTAGACCCTGTTGATCTTCTGAAAGAATGCGGTGGTGTTCCTGACCTAAACGGGTTTTTCCCAGGTTGTGGGCATGTAACAGGGTGAAATCTTTCTGGGAACCTATTGTTAGTGTTCCTATTCTGTGTCCGTACTACCTGAGATGCATCGTTTGTAGGCCTATTTCGCCTTTGCCTCGATTTCTGGGGGTTTGGGCGATTATCCCCGTAGGCCCTTTCTGAAACCCTATTTGTTTCCTCTGGGGGATACTGTTTATCCTCCCAATCGTAAAATGGATTGTTTTTTAGCATGGGCCTATTTGATAAGGTGGGGGCATGGTATGTGTCGTTCCTTTCAGGTGAAGGTGACTGGTTAGGATACCACGTTGGCATTTCCTCACTACACCATCCACTTTCGCTCCTCATCTCATTTTCGGTTTTCTCTAATTCAAGAACCCTAGCAATAATCCTATCTAGGGGGTCCTTTTCTGATTTCACTATCAGATGTCTTAGTTGGTCATTCCTGATCCCTACCATCAGAACCGATTTTGCTAGTCTTTCGGTCCGGAGGGTGAACGCTATGCTATTTGCATTCCCATACTTATGTATTTCCCCCTCATTGCAGTCCGTTACTGCTTGCGTTATGCGGTGCGTAAAATCTGCGACATCCTCCTCGAGGGATTGTCGCATACGAGAGAGTTTTGAATGTAAATCTTCGTATGACGCGTGTGGCAGTAGCGTACTCCGGAGTCATTGTTCGAACTCCTTGAAAGTCGCTGGGAGGTGTTCCTTGAACATGAGGTGAGCTTTCCCACTTAATCTCATGGGCAACCACCGCAGGAAAAATTTTTCCGCCTCCTGTGATAAACAGTCCAGCGCCCTGTCACAGCTTTCGAGGAAATTATGTAGTTCCTTCGCTGCGTTAGACCCTTTCTGGCCACTGTAGACTGGCACATTAGTTTGGACTAGGTCCAACATTTTTTCCGCACCCAACATAGCGGCGATGGGTTCCTCCGTTATAATTTCTGCGGATAGTCTCCTTGAGTGGCTCCTCGTTTGCATCAAGGGTAATGACTTACGCGCGTTTAGTTGTTTCCGTAAGGAGTGGCTACCCGGATTATTCTAATCTAATTCGCGAGTATTCGTTGGCGAATCCAACACGATTAGAAATTAGCAACCCAACGATGAGGGACAAGAACCAATCTAGGTACCAACGGAAAATATTTGGGTATAATATATTCTATAAATCTTCCACCCAACGTTGATTTCGTCCTCTCTCCTGTAATTGTAAAATAAAAGGAAAAAAGGAGAATCAATATTCTTATTTATTTTGTTTTATTTTATTATACGGCGTTTTCTTTTCTTTTTTTTTATCCTAGCTGCTAGTTCCGCTAGTCGGCGTAGGTGTGTAAGAGCCTCGGGGCTCTTCCCACCCCTGGATTTGTATCCCCAACGGATTTGATGCAAATCTCAGCTGATGGTAACCGGCTGCGCCAAAATTGTTAAATCGTTTCACACACAATTTAATATAATATATAATTTTAAACTATTTGATATATTTGAATGCTTTATATATTTATAGTTTCCCCGTCGGGGAGCCTCTGGCGCAAGAGTAATGACCTTGCCCGGAAATAACAAATCATTATGGAAAAATTTAACAAGCCTCAGGACTTGCTAAATAAGGCCAAGACCAGTTCCCGGTTGTAATGCCGATGATGATGATATATTTATAGTAAGTGAAGGAGACTTACTTGGATTGAACTTGATTGGTGTCAGTTGCTGGTTGTTCGGGGACTGGGTGCAGGGGGCGTTGATGTGATGCTTCCCTGTTCAGCTTTAGTTGTGTTCCTATTGGGAACTCCTTCGTTTCCGTCTTGCTTTAGTATACCGGGTTTCCAATTGTTTTGGTCAAATTAAATAGAGCGACACTCCGTCTATTATTTAACAACGATCGGCAGCTATATGTGCTAATTTTTTTGTCTGTTAGGTGCAGCGTGGCGTTTTAAATTATGCCTGCTAATTATTAATTGTTATATTATTATAAAGTTAATTATTTTCAAATTCAATATCAACCAAGTAAATTAGTTTTGATTAGCTCTTAACTTAAGTGTTTTAATTTTAGTTCATTTTTTATTTTCCACTGTTATTTAGCGAATATCAGTGCGTTTTACAGTTGCGTCTTCAATGTTTACTTGATTATTTATTTGCAAATGCATTCTATATAGAAAATACATATCAATTAGCTCAAATGTATTCATATCCTTAATTGGTTTAAGACATATTTTATTTTAAGAGCATTTGGTTTTTTATCATTACATTTGGTTTTTTAATCATTACATTTCACCTAGCTGTAATTGCTTTACGCGTCTTTGAAGATAAGATGATAAGAAGGTACTACTGTGAGTACTAGTGTTTAATCCAACTAATGACTCTGTGCTTTTGTTGCAAGTGCACAATAAGGTTTAAGCCCCTAAAAACGATAACACGTCACAGAATCAGAAGTTATATTCAGGCGTACATTGTAAAGTTGCTCATTCTTTTATTTTTATTAAATTTTCCTTAGTATTAAATTTATTATCCGTCTTAGTAGTTAAGCTTGGTTTTTGTTAACCATAAATGTATAGCCTTGATAACTAAAATATACATTTTTTTTTGAAGGAACGTAGTATCTCCAAAATATATTTCTAGACCGATCCAGGGGTACATCGAAGTTTTACCGACTAAAACTCCTTCCCCCAGCGCAGTTTTTCGTTGTTTCCGCGAACCTGTCTGTTTAGATATATCATCACAGGATGAGCCCCATCGCACTTGCTAGAACACACGATATATGGTATCATTTGCTATAGACCATGCCTTTTGTGACCTTAGCATACATTCTCATACTCCCGCTGGAGTCACTGTCCATCACATATGTCGCTCCAACGGACATTACATATAGTCGAACGGTCTCGAAACTCGCGCATGCGGTGAGACATCTGCGACGTCTTCGATCTTGCCTCCGCACTGCAAACAGTATGAATACACAGCACACCTTCTCGTTGTTTCCGCGGACTTGTCTGTTTCAGTACTACATCACGGGATGGGCCTCATCGCTCCTGCTAGAACACACGACATATTGTATCACTTGCTATAGACCATGCCTTTTGTGACCTTAGCATACATCCTCATACTCCTGTTGGAGTCACTGTCCATCACAATCACATTTGTCGCTCCAATATTCTTCGAACGGTCTCGAAACTCACACATTCCGCGAGACATGTTCGACGTTTTCGATCTTTTTCCGCACTGCAAGCAGTATGAATACGCAGCACACTTTCTCGTTGTTTCCGCGGACCTGCCTGTTTAAATACTTCATAACGGGATGGGCCTCATCGCTCCTGCTAGAACACACGACATATTGTATCACTTGCTATAGACCATGCCTTTTGTGACCTTAGCATACATCCTCATACTCCTGTTGGAGTCACTGTCCATCACAATCACATATGTCACTCCAATATTCGTCGACTGGTCTCGAAACTCACGCATCCCGTGAGACATGTTCGACATTTTCGATCTTGCCTCCGCACTGCAAACAGTATGAATACACAGCACGCCTTCTCGTTGTTTCCGCGGACCTGTCTGTTTCAGTACTTCATCACATAGAGAACCCCCACACTCCCTCTGGCAGATTGATATTAAGAACACTGTCTTGTATAACATTCCATAAAGCGGCTCAAATCTAGATCCCTGAGGCACGCTCGCCTTCTTATTTCATATTTTTGTAAGCCTTCTTCGGCGTTATAAAGCAACGTTCTACCAGAGAGATAACTTGATGGGGTGAAACTTGTAGACTGTCCACTGCCTTGAGAATTCAGCCCTGGTTGGCTGAAATGCAGGCGTTTTTGTCACCTCTGTCGCGTCCTGATAATCGTATTACGATCGATGTCACACACAACAAATAAGACCCTTCTTGTTGATCTGCACTTCCTGATTCCATATTAGCATTCGGAAAAGCCCGATGTGCTCCCTTCAACTATACTAGGCGCTTGCCAAATGTTGATTCTAGAATTTTGCCAGTTGTATTTAGCATCCAAGCTCCTCGATAGTATAGTGGTTAGTATACCCGCCTGTCACGCGGCAGACCGGGGTTCGGAAAAAAAACAAATCATTATAGAAAATTTAACAAGCCTCAGTACTTGCTAAATAAGCCCAAGACCTGTTCCCGGTTGTAGTGCCGATGATGATGATGATGATGATGATGATGATTTAGCATCCGTAGTATGCGGATGACGATAAAGCCGCCGGATGCTTATTTCACCTAGGTATGAACACAAGTCGTGTTTTCCATCGTCGAGAGAACAGTCCAATTTTCAGACAAGTAATAAAACGGCTGCTAACACCTCCTGGTTTTGTAATCAATGTATACTTCATCAAAGTCTTAGGAATTCCTTGTAACCCTGCTGCTTTTCATCGGTTACTGGAAGTTTTTCTATCTTCATTGCTGTTCCATTCGTGATCAGAACTATGCCTCTGGTGTACGGGCAGAGAGCAGCGACGTTTCCTTTTTATACTTCTCTCAGGAAAAGCAAAATTATAGTGGTTAGGCAGTGCCCTGAGATATTTGTGTGGAAGTTGGTTTTGGACAGTAGCAAGTTGTAATCCTCCAGAAACACCCACGCTGAAAAAGGAGCTCCCTAGTTTTTCCATTCTGTAACAAAAAGAATTTTGAAATACTGTTGTTGTGTAGTCTGTTTGTCAAAAATGTATAGGCACTGCCCCAGAGATTACTACTTAGTTCTTCCCTTAGGGCACAGAACGCCACTTATTTCCTTTTACTGATTATACGAGGGCAGTTTGATAAGTCAGTCACTTTTTGAATAAAAGATATTCTTCATTTGCATTTTATTTCTCAATATAGTCTTCTTTTACTTTGATACATTTAGTCCAGTGTTTTTGGAATTTTTTTTGTTCATTCCAAAGAATAGGTTTCCTCAAGACAGTCGTTAGTTTCTTTGATGACGTCTTCAATCGTCCCAAATCTCTTCAGTGATGACCTTGTGGCGTCTCTAACAGATACACACACAATTCACAAGCAAAATAGTGAAGGACACCGAACGAAAATCGAATAAGAAAATACATCAGAGCCGTATACCATAGCGATAACACAACAATTCACATCAGTGGAGTATAGTCGAGTTTGAAAATCGAATTCTAAAATCGGCCAGTAGCCTGATGGGTTACGCTGAGGTTCAATTTTTGGTGATTCAAACTGTCATAGCGTCAGTTCGAATCACACGTTCTTCTTCACTGTTATTTCAAACGCCAAAACCTCTTCAATCGACACAAATCTCTTCTGTGATGACCTCTTCAATCGACCCAAATCTCTTCTGTGATGACCTCTTCATTCGACCATAATCTCTTACCACCCAGCCAGTTCTCCAGGTTTGGAAACAGGAAATAGTCGCAGGCCGCTAAATCTGGAGAACATGATGGATGGGGTGCAGTTCGTAGCCCAGTTTATGTATTTCGCTTGATTGTGTTTAATCAGCACACGAAATTCACCTTATTCCAATTTCGTTAGAACTTGCGAGGTTATCTGCTTTCAATGGCTGTCAAACACAAACTAAATGACGCTACTTGCTCAAACCTTGACAACAGTCTATTTATAGATGGCAGTTGGTGGGAGTGGTGTTGCGTTTTAGTAGTTACTGCGCGGAAAATTCAAAAGGTTATTCACTTATTAAACTGCTCTCGTATTCATCAACTCCATACGATGTTTGATGAATTTCACTTGTAGCTGTTATGATTTCTTGCTCTTTGTTGTAAACGTCGGGACCTGTTACATTCAGGTCTTTTCAAGGTTCCATCAATATATATATAATTTTCCCAAGATGGGTTTCTTTCTCGTGGCAGAGCCGTTTTGTTAACCACTCATTACTTTCGGGCCTACCTGGTGGCATTGAGCTCAACGCGAGTTGTTCGACTTAATTGGGTTTTCTACCATGTAATCGAGCAACTCCGATTAGAGGATAATTTTGAGTTTTCTTCACAAATCTACGTGGGAGACATCCTCTGTGTGACAGTATGTCGTCCATCATGGTTTGATGATCCCTGTAGACGGCTGAGATGGAACGGATGCGCTAATATGCATACTGGTGGCGAGTGAACGACCACCAATGAAAGTAAGGAGACGAGGCGACCAGGGAGATGGCTTCTTCACAATTAACGATGACGCCGCAGCATTTTTGGCTGCTGCCCTTGAACTTCCGTTGCCGAAAAATGCTTCTCGAAAATGAATCCGATTTATTTGATATTCAAAATGGAGATCTTAGTCGGCTGGTGTTCTCTTTGTAAGTTTATTTTATTTTACTTATTGGGTAACAAAGTTATCTTCAAATTTGACTGGATAACTAACTCTTAAAAGTTCAGTGCTAATTAGTTTAAACAAAAGGCGAATATTCTTCAAACTTTGCTTTTGATATCTGAATGAAGTTGCAACCCCTGTTGGTCAGCAGACTGACTGTAGCTGATGGACGCTGATGATCAACTAACTAAAAAGCGTTAGTCATATTCAAATCTGTATGACAGTTCGCTGGTGTCCCTTGGCGATGACGCACTGTCGGCTGGTTGCTGACAGGCGTGGTGAGTATGGTGGTTGGGGAGTGTACTAGACGATGAACGTACTAGCTTCTCCCCGCTGCATTTAATTGCAAATTCGCGACACATACCATTGCCCAACTGACAACTCTTGTAGCAGGTGTACAATGAGATAACAAATTAAACCTCTAAAAATTATGGCACGTTACAGAAACCAGAGATATTTTTAAGGCTGGACTGCAAAGTTATTCATTCTTCTTAGTTTTTTTTTTTTAGTTCTAGTTGTAGAATTTCATTCATTCCATTCAGCTTAATTTAGTTTTAGAATAAATTTATTGTGTTACCATTCACGTTATTTTTTTTTAATAATGTACAGGAATTATTAAGCATTTTTATCACTCTTTTAATATCAGAAGATATAAGTTGGCCTCTTTTAATTTTTCTATATAATTTTAAATCAACTAAATTGTCCGTTAAAATTTAAGAACTTAGTGTGAATATATTAAGAAAGAATAAGAAGAATTGCACCCAATTAAGTAATATTAGTTAATCTGTTTAATTTAAGTGATTTTGTGCGGAAAGCTACACATGTAAGCGAAATCCTTGTGGAGTGTCATTATGTACTTATTTTTAAATTGTATACCTTCGTGAGTAATTCAGTAGCATATATTGCAATAATTAATAAGTTGTCACAATTAGATTTCTCATATATGTTTGTATTAGAATTGCATAAGTGAAATATTATAAAAAGGCAGTAAAATATTTATCCATTGATTAAGATATATAAAATGTTGTAAAGAAGATTTAAAAAACTTCACGAAGTCTGTATAAAATAAAATATAACGAAAAAACAAAAAATGTAAAAATATATGTTGTTGCGTAAATAGAATTGGATATAAACAAATATATATACATAGATATACATATAAATTTATTCATACACATAGAAACATGTATTTACAAAGCATTTATTATACACCATAATGTGTACTATAATGTGAAGGAAAATTGTTTACCCTTTTCCGACATAATTCGATAAAATTTAGGAATGCTAAAGGTTTGACTTCTTATGAGAATATATTTGAAACCATGTGTATATTTGTTTTATAAAATCCCTCGTTCTTTTTTACGCAAACCATTAGAGAACTAATATACAATAGTTTTAGATCGAATAATCCCTGACAAATGGTTTTGAAAATGCAATATGTAAATGGTAATTATATCTCCGCCCGGATAGGAATATGCAATGGCTGATAGAACATGGAAAATTATACTTGCACATGTTTTATGTTTTATATTTTTTATACAATATTTTAAATTTTATATTCTATAATTTAGATTCTTCTTAATATAAATACGTTTAAGTTAAAAGTTTATTAGATTAATAATTAGTTATAAATATATAGTTATAAAATTAGTCTGATTTTTTAATTTGTTTGTGAGATTTTGAGACAAATAAATATGCCATTTTAAGATTTATCTTTCTGATTTTGTTTTTGTTTTTGTTTTTGTTTTTCCTTTTATCATTTATATTTAAACAATTCCATAAATGAGTGCTGGCGTGTGCAATAGAAATGTTCAAGAAGAGGAAGAATTGCATATTGTTAATATCACCTTCTAAACTACATTGTTAACGGTCCGACTCACATTTTGTGTTAATTTAGTTAACTCTGTTGCTTATAATCAGAGACGTACTAAATATTAGCTGAGATTATTTGGTGAAACCTTCAATTCACCTAAGAAGAGCATTCCCCTTGTTATGATGAGGGAAGAGTGAGTAAGCGTAGAGTAAAATGAAAGTACGAGGGTGGCCTGACAACTTTCCGACCCAACAAAGATACTAGACATTTTATCTTAAAATTTATTTTGATTTTTCTACATACTCTACACACTTCTGTGGCGTTTCTAACAGATACACACACAATGCACAAGCAAATAGTGAAAAACACTATCGAAAATCGAATAAGAAAATGCATCAGAGCCACATACCATAGCGTTAACATAACAATTCCACATCAGTTGTGTGTTATATAATAAAAGTACCCCCCAAAATACCTAAAATCCTGGCATCTGCATATCCTTACCCATTATCAAAACATCACATCAAAATTACAATAGAATATTCCCACCATACAGTAGATAAATATGTAAATTAAATTAACACCCCCTTTTACAAATTCCAATCGCAAATGTTATATACTGAACACAGCCAATAGTTTTTCCCGAATCACCCTTCCTGTGTGTACTTCCGGTGAAAAGGAAGCGAAGCAAGGAAGAGAAAAAAAGGAGGTTTGAGGTCCTTGTTGTTACGTACGCGGTGAGCAAAGATGGTTGTCGCTCAACCAATATTTAAATTAGCTTTTGTGGCCTCTAAGGATATGCAGATGCTAGGATTTTAGGTATTTTAGAGGGTACTTTTATTATATAACAAGTGTACTTGAGTTTAGATATCGAATTCGTACACGCGTCCATGTCCTGATGTGTTGAGCCTTGGTTAAATTTTTAGTGATTCTAACCGTCATGGCGTCAGTTCGAATCGCACGTTCCTCACTATAATTGGTAACTCCGACGTGATCTGTGTACACACACACCCTTTCCCATAGTAAACGGAACTTGATGACTACGTTCACGACTTCCGCATAGTGCACCGGCACACTCACCTGCTCCGACGTTCTCCCGCTCGCTCGTTTCTCGCTCCGTTGTTCGCACACGAAGTTGATCGTAACAAAGTTACTGAGGAGGGAGTAGTGTGGCGTTTCTAACAGATACACACACAATGCACAAGCAAATAGTGAAGAACACCGAACGAAAATCGAATAAGAAAATGCATCAGAGCCGCATACCATAGCGATAACATACAAATTCCACATCAGTTGAGTGTACTTGAGTTTACAAATCGAATTCGTACACGCGGCAGTGGCCTGATGTCTTGAGCATTGGTTCAATTTTTAGTGATTCTAACCGTCATAGCGTCGGTTTGAATCACACGTTCTTCACTATCGTCGCAATACGCGATAGGGACATCAACAAAGAGAAAGTACGCCTTATTTGACAGTATTTCTTGGTTAAAGGCGAGAACGGAAGCCAGACGACTGAAAATGTGAATAGTGTTTAGGGTCCTGATACTATAACAGCCAATCACACCCAATTTTGGTGTTGTTGATTCCGTTCCGGTAATTTTGAAGTCAAAGATCCACCAAACTCTAGATGCCCAATTTTCGAAACGTCGATAAATTCATGGAAATCGTCGAGTCCGACCGTCATGTAAGTACTCTTTCGATTGCTCAGGAGTTAAACATTGCACAAAAAACCGTTTGGAACCACTTGAATAAGGCTGGATACAAAATGATGCTCGATGTATGAGCGCAACACGAGTTAACGTAAAAATCCTCATGGAATGAATTTCCATCTGTGAATCGTAACAAAATCGATCCATTTCTGAAGCGGATGATGACTGGCGATGAAAAGTGGGTCACTTACGACAGCGTCAAGCGAAAACGGTCCTGGTTGAATGGTGGTGAGTCCGTGCAAACCGTGGCCAAGCCAGATTTGACAGTCGGGAAGGTTTTGCTGTGTGTTTAGTATGATTGACAGGGAATCATCTACTATGAGCTACTCCCCTGCGGTCAAAATTTTTAATTCGGTCGTGTAGCGTCAACAATTGGGCCGTCTGAAGAACGCACTCGTCCAGAAGCGGCCAGCTTTGGCCAATAGGAGAGGAACTGTATTCTATCTGGAAAACGCTAGGCCACATACATCGACGCATATGGTGGCCAAGCCAGGATTGGCGATCAGAAAGGTTTCGCTGTATTTTTGGTAGTATTGACAGGGAACCATCTACTATGAGAGGCTCTCCTACGGTTAAACTTTTAATTCGGTCGTGTACTGTCAACAATTGGCCCGTAGGAAGGAAGCAATCGCCCAGAAGCGGCCAGCTTTGGCCAATAGGAGAGGAACTGTATTCTATCTGGAAAACGCTAGGCCACACACATCGACGCATATGGTGGGCAAGGCAGGATTGACGGCCAGGAAGGTTTTGCTATATTTTTGGTAGGCTTGACAGGGAATCATCTACTATGAGCTGCTCTCCTACGGTCAAACTTTTAATTCGGTCATGTGATGTTAACAATTGGCCTGTAGGAAGGAAGCAATCGCCTAGAAGCGGCCAGGTTTGGCCAATAGGAAAGGAAATGTATTCCATCTGGAAAACACTAGGCCACACACATCGATAGTGACTCGCCAGGATCTCTGGGAGCTTGGTTAGGAAATTCTTATTCATACACCTTATAGTTCGGACCTGTCATCAAGTGATTACCACCTGTTCTTCTCTGTGCGAATGATTTTGCTGGTGAAAATTTCGCGTAAAGAGAAGCTTGTGAAAATCGAATGTCTACGTTTTTTGCCAATCGGGTTTCTATCAGAGAGTATAATGAAATTACCTTCAAAATGGCAACAATTTATCGACAAAACGGTGCATATTTGACCCAAATCGAATTATTTTAACTATGCCAAATAAAGCGTTCAATTTCATGAAAAAAAGAATGAATAATTTTTACTACAACTATTATTTTTACTAAAAGCGATCACAATAAGAGAGATTTGTACATGATGTCAGCGGATGGCATGCATGTCTGTCGAGATCAAAATTCTATTCACTTAGCTCAGGTTTGGGGCTTGATTAGAACAAACTGGATAGCATGCAACCTTCTAAAACTTTCTCCGGCGTTAATGCAACACCTCAGTAAGATGTTGACCGTTTCGTTTATTTAACCTTGGATTTTATTTTCCTTAATATTTTTTTAGGCGAATTGGAAGAGCTGTACCGCAAACCTACAATAGTGAGAGTAATCAGGTCGCAAAGATTAAGATGGGCCGGAAATATGGCGCGAATGGGCAACGATGGGACCGTGCGTAGAATTCTTGACGGTAGACCAACGGGTAAGAGACCGGAGATGGGAGGACAATGTTCTGGAAGACCTTCTGCCGGCAAAATGAATCCAGATTGCGGAAAAGATGGTAGTCTGTTGGGGAAATATCAGGAGAGTGCGGTGGATGGGGAAGAATTTCAAATCCCAACTGCAACAGTTTTTGCACCGTTACTTGTGAGGTATGGGGTCTAGCATTGTCATGCAAAAAGATCGGGCCGTGCCTAGTGACCAACGCAGGTTGCTTCTCAGCCAATTTGGCACGCAATATGTTGATTTCCCCACAATATTTGATAGCGTTTATCGTTTCTCCTGGTTGAAGAAATGAAAAGTGGATTGGTCCTTTCGATGTCCACAAAATTGTCACCATAACCTTTTCTGAGTGAAGATCGGGCTTGGCGGTGTGTTTTTCACCTGCATCCAACCGGTTATCATACAGAATCCACTTTTCATCACAGGTGACTATCCGGTGCAAAAACGGTTCAGTTTGGTTTTTTAATCTAAGTGATGTCTAGATTTCCAGGCGCCGGAGTTTTTGGAACTCGTTCAGTTCATGGCATACCCACTTATCGAGTTTCCTTATCTCTCCTATGAGAGAGAGGTGTCTACTTAGTGCCGTTGGGGATACTCCCATGCTTTGTACAATCTCCCGCATCGATTTCGTTGGATGCGCATCCACCGTTGCTCTTAAAACATCGTCGTCAACTAACGTTTCCGGCCTCCCATGTGGTTCATTTTCGGGGCTGAAATGTCCCGAACGGAACTTCCCAAACCAACCTCATATAGTGCGTTCGTTTACCGCTACATCCTCAAATGCGTCATTAATGTTTTTCATTGCCAATGACGCATTATGTCCCATTTTAAATTCATAAAGGAAGAGGGTCAAATTTGAACTGCCGACAGCATGAAAATAATTCCAAGAAAAAAATAACTGTACTTGTAACGAACCCTAAAATTCTCACACGTCAAGCACACGTACCACTTTACTTTATTAAAAAAAAAGAAAATTTAACGTTCTGGCACAGATGTTCTTTCGAGAACTACTTATTTCTGGCTGACCGAAATTCGGACATTTCATGTGGTACAACCCAATATATAACGTCTTTGTTATTCTTTTCTTTGAATGCATCTGTCACGATAGGTATGTGGCGGTGCCGCCAAACCTCTACGGTACACTTACTTAAAAACCCGCATAACCTCATCCCAAGTCGCACAAGCAATCGCATTAAGCACCTGAAAATACTTCACGCATTAATTAGATCAAATCTATAATCTTAAAGTCCCTGTAAAGAAAACTTACCTTTTCATGCATCACTTCGCATACAATTTTCCGTAAGATTTCTTTCTTTGCTTATCTGGAGTTCCAAACTAATTCGGCACCTTTGGTACCAGACAAATTCCTGTAAACAAAATGATTCGGTTTGCATACAACGCAACCGTCATGACAGGGACCATAAATATTGCGCCGTCTATTTTCTAACTTCGCCATGTGTACGATAAATTTCAGTACGTACACATTGGCCGGCGACCTTTTTCTCCGAGCAATAAAATTCCCTAACTCGTACCATGTGAAAATAAAAGCAAATACACGCATCTAGAGTCTAGTGCCATAAAACGAATTTCTTCGCATGTGATCATGTATACAATTCGATCCCTTTAGCATCACCAGCGATACACATTTCCCATTGTGTAAATAGAATAACCATTAGCACCTCTTCCTAATGGCGATACATTTACTTACGCATACCATTGCACTGGAAGAGTGCATGTCCTTGGTGGTCGCACCCTTAAGAGAAAAGTTTTTTCTCTCTCTTCCCTTTTCTTAACCCTATCCTAGAATGGAATTCATGTCAGAGTTCTATCCTCGGTGAGTCGTATTACAACCACCATCGAGCGTGCACCGCGTTCCCCCTAGGTAGAATGCGTATGGGGTGCGTACCGGAGCGCACCCTAGAGTCAAATTCGGGTTCTTTTTCGAAATATAAATCAATAAGCGGTTCCGTGCATATAGATAATCATAGTGCTAAAACAAAAATTTAAGTATTACAACCAACAGAAAACAATAAAGAGTAATTAATTAATAAGCGGTGTGTTTCTTTTCTGTGTTGCATATCCTAGTGGTTCATTTTTCTTTCTTTTCTGGTGAACGGTTAGTGGCGGAGCTTTCCTTATTTCGGTGACAATTGCTGCGGCAGAACTCTTCGTCAAGTGATGGGTTGGTAGTAGAACATGCTGGCGCCACGACTACCTACCCCACAGGTATAATGGATATTTTCTGCTTCACTGACTTTAAGCCAAAGATTCCGCCTTTTCCTAACTTACGAACGGTCCCATTCTATACTCTAACATTTTATTATTATCATTGGTAACTTTTACATCTAGTGTCGTAACAAGTTAAATAATTTTTGTTTTGCTCTTCTAGCAAGACAGGTAAAATGTAAATAACCTTTATGTGTTAAACACCTTTCAATTCCTTTCAAATATTTCACTCCATCCAACCTGGCCACTATTTACAAGGCGTATATTCGTCCCAAAATGGAGTTCAACACCCATATTTGGTCAAGCGCATCCAAAACAGCACTACACGTGCTCGAGTGTGCAAAAACGAGCAGTGAAACTCATTAGGGACCCAGCTGTGAGTCGATCAATTCCGTCGTTAGAACATAGGCACAACTTATCGTGTCTATCTCTCTTTTATACATATTATCACGGTCGTTGCTCAACTGAACTCGATCAATGTGTTTAATAGATAAATAGTTTATAATTTTTTAGGCGTAACTTTCCCTTACAGATGTTGCCTGCATTTTTAAGGGTTTAACTTTCCCCTCCAGTATATCATTAGTAAGGAGCTGAAAGACAAATTCAGTATATTTCTATGATACATAAATGATAACCAAATGTATACCCGTTAAAGCTGCTACTTTGTTTTGTAAAAAAGTGTTTTTTACAGTGAATGTTGTAACAAAATAACGTCAATAATTTTTATAATGAAACGATTGTTTGTTATCTTTGGAAAAGTTCATAAAAATGCCCCTTTTTCGGGTGTCTAAAGTTGTAGTATTCCACTACATAACCCCATTTACCATAATTCAATTGACACACAAGGCGCTCTTAATCTAGTATCCCACTACGTAAACACATAATATCGAATTAACACCTAATACGAGTATCGTACACCCAATGACGCATTCTTGCATTTTATGCCTCTCATCCAAACACCACCCCCGCACCTGTCATGAGACATTTTCCCAAGCTATCAAATTGCAAATGTACTTTTTGCCTCATATCCGAAAACAAGTGTCACGTCTGGCATGGGACACTGCCAGTGTCAATTGGAGAGTTTTATGGAGTCTCTATCGAAATGCTGAGATCTGCGAAAAAACAGACAGCGACGAAACGCCAATCAATTAAACAATACGAATGGTTTGGACGAGGACTATTGTACTTTAATTGGTTTGATCAAGTGCGAATATCAATTGAGAGATACAGTGGCCGTTGCACCTTAAATAAATGTGTTCGCCTTCTCAGACATTTTCCCGCGATACCCGTCAATGTGAGAATGCGCATCAGTTCACGTTGAAAGTAAACTTCAGGCGCACAAACGGACATAGAGAGTCATTCTTTAGCCGAACCCCACGAATGTGGAATACTCCACCTGTTCATGTGTTTCCTCGTCGTTGTAATTTCCAGGCATTTAAGACCAATGTACATCGATACTTCCTTTCCTTATCCATTTCCTCTCGTTTCGCTCGCACTGTGCTCTGACAATTAAGGGTACTCAAAAATCCCCTTTTGTGCGTGCGTTTGTGTAAAAAAAAAATGTATCCATTATATATTTAAAATTCGTTGTTTGTAATTTTCACATCAATGTCGCTAGAAAATGGCTTGTAAATAATTTCTGGTTGACTTTTCTTCTATCAAGGCAGTTAAATTCGAAATACACTTTATGTACTAAACACATTTCAATATATACCACTCACCTTCCCTTCTCGCTTCTTCTCCCTCTTTTCCACCACCGCCACCACCACCCTCCACACCGCACCCGCTTTCTCTGTTTCAAAACAAATTTTGAATGAAATACACTTTCAAATTACACACTTTCAAATTACACACTTTCAAAATTAATACACTTTCTATCCATTACAATGTAAATAAAATGCATCGTAACATAAAGTTATGGAACTTTTTCTCAAGGCTTTTTAATGTATTCTTAATATTTTTCTTTTTCCAAACAAAAGAAAAAATAAATAATATTTGTTAAAATATTTTTCCGTTTTTATTTCTAATAAGCAACTTTGTTAAACGTAGAATATTTTCGTTTATTATTAATCGAAGTGTATACTAATTAACCTATCGTTTAAGAAATGCAATCACTATCAAAAAGTACTTTTCATGGTTTTTTTCTAAAACACAAGACTGCTTACAAGAACAATCGTAGGCACAATCTGCCCACTCTATCTTTATATCTAAAACATTTTCATTACAAACATTTAAAGCGAAATTTTTTCTTAAACGTATATTTCTCTTTGAGTATTTATTTTTAAAGACAACTAACGACCTTCTACTCCCTCCTCAATGACTCTATTTAGCCAATACTATAATATAACGACAAGGTCAGTTATTCACGATCTCATTCAAAAAGCAAATATAACAATATTAAATCACAAAAAGTTAAATACAATAACAAGATAAAAGCAAATACTATAATCTAGTCGCTAAATATAATATTGTACTAATGTGAAAGTGAGGCAACATACCAACAATAACTACTTATATAAAATATTTAAAAATATGTCGTAAATAAGTAAAATAACGTGAAATAAAATTTAAATAAAACGAGTTAAAATAAAATAAAATAAAATAAAAAAGGGAAATTAAAACAGGATTAAATACAACAGACATAAGCATAAACAAAATAAAATAAAAGTTAATTAAAAAGATATTAAATTCTATATAAAGGTTCAGATTTATTATATTATAAAATTGTGTGAAAACAAATGAAGTAACATGAAACCTAAAAATATAATATTTGACATATAAATTATAAAAATGAAAGCTAAAATTATATAATATAAAATATAAAAATTAAAAAGCATATAACAAAAGTGAACTCATAAAGCATGTAATAAAGTTAATGTAATAACACATTAAAAAAAGTACAATAAAAAAAAACAATTTAACACAAGCCCAAGTGAAGTGAAAAGGCATAAATTGTAGTAGAATAATAAATTGCATAATACGAAATAAAACCTAATTCACAAAAAAAATAATATTAAAAAAATTAAATGTTAAAAATGGAACATAAAAGAAATATGCAAATTGATATGACTATGACATTATATACAACAATATATAATAACACAACAAAACGTAATGTAATAATTCTAAGTCTAGAAGAAGGTAAAGAGAGATCGTACACTACTTGTATTCGAATGCCTAATCATTTTATTTAGTGTAAAGAAATATTAAAAAAAAAAATCTTTTTATACTTTTAATAACAATACATAGGAAGTATAACAAATTATAAATTTGTATGATATCTATAATAAATAAGCTATAATAATAGAATGCTTACCAAATGAAAAAGTAGTCGTTAAAAAACCTATATACAAATGCAAAACAAAAATTATAATACACATCCAATAGCAAAAGCTTTATCAGAATATAATATAAATTAATAAAGAAAGAAAGGCCGCGAATATCAAATCCTAGAGAGCTAAATAAAAACAAAAGTAAGAAATAAGGGTGTAAAGAAAATGTAATTTTAAAATGATATTCTAAAATTAAAGTTAAAGATTAATTATAGAGGTTAGATATTGATTGAAAAATTAAAGAAATATATATGTAGATATATATATAAATATATATATATATATATATATATATATATTTAATTTCATAGATTACTAGCGAAAACAAGACGATACATACATATGAATTAATTCTAATTTATATTAAGGCAAACGTTACAAAATAGATGCGATAGTCGATAAAAAAGAAATCAACAGAGATTATAGATAATTCATGGATAACCTTAGTTTCTAGACGCGTAAGATATTTAATTATATAAACATATATAATTAATCGTATACAACAATATGATTTACAAATAGTGTTATAAAATTTATTAACTTATATTTGGTTTTAGGAATTAAAAAAAAACAATTTAATACAATATTTCAAAATAAATGAAAGTGAGAATCTATATATATACAAACAAACCTGTGTTTAAGTTTTACTCCCTAGACGATATCGTCGTTCTTGGCAATTTTAACCTCCCCCATCTCCAATGGACATTGGCTGACGAACAAGTCTGCTACATCTCAAACCCTACTAGTTCCCAGGAACGTTTTTTTATAAATGGTCTTGTGGCGTCTCTAACAGATACACATACAATACACAAGCAAATAGTGAAGAACACCGAACGAAAATCGAATAAGATAATGCATCAGAGCCGTATGCCATACCAATAAAATAACAATTCACATCAGTGGAATGTACTTGCGTTTAAAAATCGAATTCTAAGCACGGCCAATAGCCTGATGTGTTACGCATTGGTTCAATTTTTGGTGAATCTAACTGTCATAGCGTCAGTTTGAATTGCACGTTCTTCTTCACTATCATTCCAAACGCTATAGTCTCACCGACTCATGCCTCCATCAAATATGCTATGTCCCAAATCATATGGGGAGACAACTGGACCTCGTGTTCACAACGGACTGTGGCGGTTCCGCCAAACCCCACGGTTCGCCTTCCTAAAAAACACCCATAACTCTATCCAATCACATCATTTCGCTCATGCAATCGCGTTAGCACCTTAAATGCTTTACGCATCTAGGATTATCTAACGTATAATCTAAAAAGCCCCTGGAAGAGAGAATCCCTACCTGCATGCATAACTTCGCATTTAAAATCCCCTATAACAGTTCTCTCCAAGCTTAAAATAAATTTCCTGAAAGAAAATTCATCGGTTCATGTATAATACAACCGCATAATCAGTAAATATTACCCCATCTTCATCATGTGTATCATAAATTACCAGACACAAACCAAACACATTGGCTGGCGACCTACACCCAAGGGGCCAAAACAAATACACGCATCTCTTTGCACCAATTAAATCCTACAGCATAAGCAAATGCAAATAGGAATTCAATACCATTTCCCTGTAAATAAGCTAGAACCAATTAGCACCAGAAGCCAGGAAGATGCGGTCTGCTACTGCAAACCAAAGGTCTGGGTCCTCCTCATCGAAGTTCCCCCCTTCGCCAATATTTGTAGGATGAGTCCTATTCCCGAGGCTGGAAGCATCGCGGAATTCTTGGGACTCTGGTTGCCTATGGGCTTGTTGAGAGGTACCGGCACAAGTTGTGGGCATTAAAATGCCGGAATTCACCAAAGGGCCGGTACTAGGGGCGCTAGAAGCAGTCGGGAGTGTGTCAGTGGAAGTAGGCTGGGGTCGGTTAACGACACTGGAGGCAACCGGTGGTGCCAGGGGAGGAGATTGTGCAGGCAAGTCTTGGTCAGCGTCGACTTGCTCAGCAGGGAAAGCGACGCTGGAGGCGTCGTGAAATTCAAGGGACTCGGGTTGTTCCTGAGCCTTTTTGGCCGTGGTGTTTCGCGTGTCGACCATTATGGGCTGTATAACGCGAAACTGGGATTAAAAAGCATAAGAGGACGCGAAGAAAGGTGAAGGGAGGCCAATGGGTCAAAAGAAGTCGCAGGATGGTCGAGTAGAGTCGCGATGTGAGCCGTGAATGTTAGCGAAAAGGATTGCGTGTTTAACTGCACCCAGAAGGGGTTTATAATTGTTACTACTATATACGTCCGGTAACGAAATTATTTGTTGGTGAAGTTTAAATTTGTTTTGATAACAACAACGGTTGTTTGTGTTTTGTTACTAAACGTGAGTTACCTACTCCGGCTAATGTATTTCGTTATGCCGTTAATAGTGTGGGTTCTAATAGTTATGTCGTATTATTATGCATACGATCCTTTAGTTTTAGTGGAAAGCTTACTATTCATTTATTTTTAAATTTGGTGGTAAATGTTTGTTTAATGTATTTAATATTAAGCGAATAATGTGTTTGTATTTAAAATGGCTGTGCGTGTTTATTTCTATAACGCTTGTCGATATAAATTTGTGTTTTTGCACGGTTTTCTTTCGGTAATTTTTATTTTGGAATTCTATAATATGATTAATCTTCATCCGAAAAGGAATATAGGAATGTGTGAAATAAATGAGAATTCGTTGCTTTTAGTTGCGCACGATTTGTAAATATATAAAAGTGGTGTTTGTTTCGGTTTTGGTTTTTTTTTTCTTAATTTGCTTTTTTATATTGAGGACAATGATATTAATTATTTTAATCTTAAATTAATAATTTGTCTTAAGATGTAGGATAGTTACAATTTTCCTTTACGTTAAAATTTCTTTATTAATCCGATTTTATTGGTTTTCTAAATCATCTCGCGGAATATAAGAGGTTTAACAGTGCAGATGTAGAATCGGCTTATTAGTCGACAATAACTTTTCATATATTACGTCTAAGTAAAACGGAAAATGAAGGGAAAATATGTTTATTTAAACAATGAGCAAACTTATACACAAAAAAGGATATGATTCTGGTTATTCCTGTGTCTGAGGAATGTCCATCTTTCTCGTTTTTTTGGTTTCGATTGAGTTTTTATCTTTTCTGTGTTGCGTGCTAAATTTTTGGAATTGATAAGTTCACGCTTATATTTATAATAAAATAAGATGGGGTCCACAGTTATTGTTTTTATTTCTACCTGTTGGTAGGTACAATAGAAAATTCCAAATCCGTGTGACAGTGTGTAAGTCGTACGTATTATATAATAATCTCGTATAAAAATGTGAACACGGTAAAATATACATAAAAATTAAAATAATGAAAATGATAAAGAGGTTGGGCTTCGGTGGTATTGCTTTCCAATTGTTATTTATATTGATTGTCTAGTCTATTTTGCTTTATTTTTCTTTTTGGGTTTCAATTAATTTTCTTCTAGTTAACATTACATTCCACATGATTATGATTTGTCACTTATATCAAGTTTTATTTACTGATATTGAATAATCAATTACACATATTCCCATTCCTGGGATCTCGAAAAAATGAACAAAGGACAAATTATGTGAACTAAATATGAAAAAGGAAAATAATTGTTTCTAGGATGTGAAAGGAAACTAATGAATATGCAATCTCGTTACTTTTTAAATGGAAGTTTACAATTAGAACAATGTTAAATGCACGCACTTCACCTTTTCTTACACAATTACTATATTAATGTGCATACCTGTTGTTGTTAAGGTGTTGAATCGCTGGGTTGATGTTGGTAAAGTTGGGTTGGGGCTGTTGCTCCTAGCCCAGTGATGATTAAGACTGGCAACTGCTGAGGTGGGGCTCTTCATACTCGTTTTCGATAGTTTTTAGAATTGCACTGAATGTCGCTGATTTGGGTGGAACGTGTTCACTTTAACTATCTCAGAAGGTTAAGAGTTCACTTTTTTATAAAATAAAAAAGGTCGTCGCGTCACCAATGTAGGTATTTTCGCTGGTGGCGTTAGCATGAACGCAGATTAGACGACAACACCACAATTCAATTCGAATCACACACCAACGACGAATTCACGGCCGATGATTCCTCCAAAGTAGTTCTCCAAACGAATAAAAAGCACCAGTGTTGTTTTAAGTTATTATTCTCATTGTAATCTTTATTAAATGAACGTTTATATTTGTGGAGTTTCAAGTTAAATACATGTTCATACACAAATCCAAAATAAATACATCAATTAAGGTACGTAACGTAAATATAACATAGTTCCACATGTAAAATAATTTTTCACACAATTACACTGTATGCGATTAAATATATAGCAGTCTCACAAAATCGATTAGTTTTTAATGGCTGTCGGAACGATTAATTTAATTTGTGCACGTTCTGCTTACATATCAACGCTCAAGAGTAATCTGTCACTAACGAATATTTTAGTTATTAAGATTAATTCGAATGCCGTAATAACTCTAACCGAAAAACCATTGTTTCGCACTGGGGTCAAACACAACCCACGTTAAGCCTTTTAGGGTGGAAAAATAGAAGATGATTACTTTGGATCATTAATGTAGTCGCACGACGACAGACCAACAACACTCCACCACCGTGGTGACACCCTCTGTTAGTTCCTCAAGCTCCGAAAGAAGGAATCTGACTGGTTATTCATTCGCCACCATCAGAATGATATCGCAACGAATAGCCTCAAAAGGGGAGGAGCTACACGATCAACTCGAGGCAGTCAATCGTGATTGGGTTGGAAAATATGGCGTACATTTCGCATGTATGTGTATGCGTCACATACGATCATCCGGTGAACATAGATAGATGCAGGCGTCGTTATTGCATCTCATCGTAATGATCATTAAGCGAAGGGATAGGTCTCTGCGATCTTATGTCAACAGAGACGCTATTTCCATGATCGGGTAATGGATATGCATTGTTTGCGTTCGCCAACATTGCATGGGTCTGCGGCTGTGTACACAATTGATTGTGTAATGCTTGCCGGCAACAGAACCTTCTGGTGTGAAAAACATACCGAAGATCTGCCATAAATCAACATTCGGTTGATGGACATGCTGTTTTCCAGGTCCGTGGTCGGTTGGCGGCCGTTAATAGAAAATTCCGATGTACCATAAACAACCCGGAAGATATGGATGCGACGTTTAGGTTTTGCAAACGAATATAGGGTGCGGCCGTTGCCAGTTGTTAAAAGTAAACACTTGATGGCCACATCCAATTCGTTGCTTGTTTGCAGTTCATGATCGGTGGAAACCGATAATGGAAAATTAGCTATTGCTGAAAATGCGGGAAATGTTTGCTTTACGTCGGCCGAAACCTTGTCGACGGTGGCAAACTGGTGAGACTTGGTAGCCGCACGCTTAGGGGTGACATGGGCAAACAAAACAAGCACATTAGGAGCTCTGTGTTGATTTTGTTTTCATGGCATGAAGTGGGTAGCATAAAATAATAGGGACGTGATGCACTGGGTGCAATGCATGGGTGAAAGTTTTTTGATGCCACGGCTAGGTGATAAACCTTGCCGTGGGCTTAATGTTTTCAGGAATGACCGTGGAGAAGGGGTTTGGAAAAACCCCCAAAGAAAGGTAAGCTGCCTATAAGGTATTTATGTCGGTTATCTTTTGGGATAACCGAATTAATTCCAGCGAATTGGTTGGCGGTTAATGCCGTAGCAAGGCTGCATAATCTTGCTAAAGATTCGACTTTAAGGTAAGTCGCATTGCTGGAAATGGTGGGGATCGAGCGATGCATGGCTCTTCTGGCCCTGAAAAGCCCCCTAGACACACACAAGTCCTCAGTTACCCCTAGTCCACAAGCCCTCTCCACCATTGATAATTACCACCCCCCGCTGCTCTTATCTCTATATCTCAATCATGAGCCTTCTCTACCTCACGACAGCTTTTCCTATAAATTCCACAAAGCTAACTTCTGCCTTCTAAATGAGCATTTTAGCAAAACAGCGTTTCGCTTTTATCATCTGGGGGTAGAAGAAGCGACTACCACTCTCTACAAGGAGATCTACTATGCCATCGCCCTATATGTCCCCTATTCTCATCACAGATCATCGGTTTCATCGCCGCCATGGTACAACCGCACACTCCGCACTCTTCGGAACAAGAGAAATAACTTGTGGAAGATTTTCCTCAAAACGCGTTCCTGCCAAAACTACTCCAACTATCTCGGTTCCTTTTATAAATTGTCCGAGCTCTACAACTCCCGCTACTCCAACTACCTAATAATATTGCATAATACTCTCCTGTGACTGTTCTTCCTTTCTGTAGTTAATCGATGAATATTATGCGCATCCCAAAAAAACGGAGGCCATAATCTTCCCGGCCGAGCATTGGTCTTTTGGCCGCTTAGGTTGATGTTCATGGCTTTCCAGCCACTCTGCAGACTGCCTGTTGAATTCAGGCATATGGTGATGGATCCACATTTCATCCATCGTCACAAAACGTTGAAAAAAGTCCGCTCGATTACACTACTGCAACCCCAGGCGGGCCGTTGGATCATCAACGTGCTGCTGTTTTTAGTCGACGGTCAACAAACGCGGCGCCCGGTGCACCGATAGTTTTTTTCGTTTCGAACATATGTTCAAATGTATTCCTGCCCATTCTTTTGAGATGCCCACGGCCTCAACTAACTCGCGCAACTTCACTTTACGTTCACTCAAAACGATTCGATGCACTTGCTTTACGATATCCGCATTCGTCGCCTCTTTTAGGCTTCCAAAGCGAGAGTTGCGATTTCGGTGCTTCTTCTGAAAGGAGGAGATGTGGGAGAACATTTCTACAAATATTGCAATGATTGTTCAGAAGTTTTTCCTATCGAAAAACGATTAGGCGAAAAGACAAGGAGAAAGTTGAATCCTCAACCGAGTTTAAACGCCAAAAGGCTCAAATCAGATGCGACCGAGGGCAACGAAATACGTACACATTATGATCAAGACGCGATATTCCTGTCTTTCCATATTTAATTTTTTACGAAAGAGAAAGTAGCGTCACTCAAGCGCCTATAGCTTGTAAACGAATAGAAGAAATGTCACGAAACTTCAATAAACAAATATTTAATGATTCGATCACATGTGCCATCAACCAAATGACAATTAAAAATTAAAAATCTGCGAAAAATATTTAAAAGAAATAAAAGTGACACACTCACCATTAACGACGGTCAGGTAATAGGTAAAAAGACAAGGAGCAGGTTGAATCCTCAACCTAATTTAACCTCCAAAATGCACATTTCAGATCAGAACGAGGACCGTGAAATGCTTAAAAATGATGAAAACTTGTATCCCGGTGATGCTCACTACTCTGGAGCAGGGAACAAATACAAAGATCTGGTCATTAAGGAGCAAGTGGAAAAAAAATAAGTCTGATTAAGAGCTCGACAACATTATCGCCGAGCTTATAAAAAAAGAAGATGAGCTGTGCAGAGAAGTAAAAGCAGCTCTTTAAAAAAGGAATATGCGGCGTTTACAATTATGTGAACAAAAACAACAGCCACAACGACAACAACAGCAGCAGCAGAAGGAAAATCAACAAGAGAAGAGAAGAGTGGTACTTTCTCGTTTGATAGCAAAGAGAAAGTACCTCCCATCATTGTGAGCCACATGGAGATTAAGGACGTTATACAACTCGGTAAGTTAACATACAAGAGCTTTAAAACCAAACGCATCAATAATGTACAAATTATTATTATGTGTGGTGATTTAGAGCACCGGCATGGGCGCAGGGTTCTACTTCGTCCTCACAAATTAGAAGTTCCGCCGAACACCAAAAGAATTCTTCTCACCAGAATTGTTCTCCACACAAGGAGTAAAACTCCGCCACAAGACAAACACCAGAAAAAAAAGTAAGATTAAATACATAAGGTTGTTGGGATTGATGGTTTATTTTATTGTTCTCTGTTTTAATATTACAAGTGCACTTCTAATGTTAATTCCGTCTTAACTGTATGTTTAAATATTATGTGGTAGTGTGGGGAGGAAGCGTTGTGCACCGGCGTACGGGGCTGATTCTCTTCCTCCTCCATCATAAGTGTCACTGTCGAAGTTCCACCGAACACTTCACGAAAATGATGTACCGCCCACAGAAATATTTGAGTTCCTCATCTAAAATCAGTCGGACACCCGTTCACCAACACGAAATAAAAGACACGGAAATGTTGTTTCAAAATTTGTTATTTTATTGTTTAATGGTTCCTTTGGTATGAGGTAATTTAAATACACTTGTTTTAAAATGACGTTACTACACAAACTTAAAACTCACGACCGCGGAGAGAAAACTGGGGAGGAAAAGCGACTCCTAGATAACCCACCGTACTGGCGCCGGTACGGTGGATGGCGGACGACCCGACCGCCTTGCTGGTTGAATTACGACTCAAAAATTCAATTCGCTGGCTAAGGAAATTCTGGGTGCATTCGCTTTCACTGTGGTGATAACCGGTTCTCATTAGAGGAGATCGTCATTGTACACATTTATATGTGTACGTCAGTTCTTTTCATGGGTCGAAGCCATGAAGGGGCATAATATGCATCCAGGAGATGTGTGTTCGTTGAAACAAATAAAACGAATTTCGTGGGATGCTAATGGGTTTCTGTTTGTTCAGTGCCGCTAGTCATGAGAAACAGATCCAGAAATATAAGAAGATAAAGGAATTTATGGCCTGAGATTTCGGCTGAGTAAACATTAGATGGTAGGTTCATTCGGGATACTAGGATGATTGAATTATTTGCGTATCGCCAGAATGCCTGATGAAGGACAGGGGTCTTTGTTTACTCATGGTGTGAGTTAAGAAAATAGGCTTCAGCGTCGATTGCGCTAATTGTATGCAGCTGCTGGTTGTTTATCACTGGCTAAAAGGTTCGACAGCCGATGTGTGCATAGATAGTTTTTATGTACACATATTGAGGCTGGGAATAGCCAACTCAATGGTAAGATTCCCTGATATGCGGTCGTCTGATATGTGAACCGATGAATTTTATTACAGGAAATTTAGGATAAGGAAAGTAAGAACTCTTACAGGGGATTTGTAAGCGAAGGAATGCTTGAAAAGGTAAGAATTCTTTTGCAGGTACTTTTAGGTTGTAGATTTGATCTATATAATGCGTGAAGCATTTAAGATGCTAATGCGAATTGCATTAGCGAAAGCTTATGCAGACTTGGTTGTAGTTATAGGGGTTTTTCAGGTAAGTAGGCAGTGGGGTTTGGCGGAACCGCCACAGTAGTACAAGATATAATTTTACGTTAGACGGCATTTTAAGCTTGATAATGGTTATAAATTCGCTAAACTATTAAACACATTGGATTCGCGCACATGGATCAAATGGGCGGAACTCGACTCGTGGTAGAATACGCGTCCCGCAGCGGTACGGGGGCGGGGGTGGAGACCCGACCGACTCGGTCGGGTGATGGAAAAGGACTCACTGAGGACAGAATTACGACTTGCATTCAATCCTCAGTTCCCCCGCTTGTTAGAAACCTTGACGTGGTGTGGGGGCTTAAACTGCGATGAATCACTCAGGCTATGCTGACGGAAGCATACCCTTCCAGTAGGGTCACCCATGTCAGACAGGCTAGCGAGGAGTAACACACAAAGATCTACCACCCCTAATCCAGGGTGTTCGCGACACCGTGCCCATTGGATGGTTTGCAGCCAGGGGTATACCGGCTGTATTATAACGGCGCCTCTCTGACGCCGGGTCGAATCAGAGCAGTAAGCAGACCTTACCATATCAAAGAGGGGCTCTGATATGGCGGACTATTTGAAACCCCAGAGTGATCCAATGAAATGAATGATCAATACACAAAAAACAATCTCACGAAAAACCCGGTAGGCGTAGGTGTGATGGATGAGCCGACACTACCATAAGGGAACAAATCATCAGGAAAACACCGACTCGGCAAAAAGAAGACGTAGGGGAAAACGGAAAAAACGAAATATACGCCTCGGGACGTAAAATGTTCGAACGTTATATAAACCAGGCGCTATACAGACGGTCGTAGAAAACGCGAAAAAGTATAAAATGGACATGGTCGCGCTTCAATCTATTAATGATCGAATGTCTGTGCAATCTATTAATGACCGAATGTCTGTGCTAAAAATACAGGGACCATGGTACAATTATGTATTTATAAACGTACACGCCCCAACAGAATCCACCGACGAAGAAACGACGGACACGTTCTACGAGACCCTAGAGGAAATATTTGATGGGATCTCATCATTCGATGTTAAAATCCTCCTCGGCGACCTCAATGCGAAAATTGGAAAGGAAGATATCTTCCAACCAACTATAGGTAAATAGAGCCTACACCACGATTCAAATGATAATGGAATTCGAATTATCACGTTCGCAGCGTCAAAAGATCTGGTAGTGGAAAACACGATGTTCAAGCACAAGAAAATCCATAAAGCCACATGGATATCACCCGACGGTGTAACGCATAACCAAATAGACCACTTCCTCATAAACAAAAGACACCAATCGAATATCCTTGACGTAAGATCATATAGAGGAGCACATTGCGACTCCGATCATCTTCTAGTGATGGGCAAAATCAGGAGTCGCCTCGCAGCAATCCCACATGGGCAGTCACGGGAGACGAGCAAAAAGTTCGACACTGATAAACTGAAAGACCTGCGCAAAAGGACTGAATATCAAAACGAACTAACGAATAGATTTAGCATTCTAGAGAATGGAAGCAGTGAGGAAGAAGAAGCTAATAGTGTGGAGACTAAATGAACATCGATCAGAGACACAATCAAACTAACAGCCCAAGAGGTATTAGGATTTAAGAAAACAATTAAGTCCAAACCTTGGTTTGACGATGAATGCAGGGCGAAGATCGAACAACGTAAACGCCTCAGAGTGATCCACTTACAAAGATATGATGAAGTCAACGCAGAAAGATACGCGACGATTCGAAGAGAAACAATGAGACTCTTCAAACGCAAAAAAACGCGAATGGGAGAAGACTCGGATCGAAAAAATCTTAGAAAATTCTAGAGCGAAGAACATCAGAGGTATGTATGCCGGCATAAATATAATTAGAAATGGGTACCGAGGGAGAGCAATTTGATTCGAGACGCAAACGGCTGTCTGGTCACAGAAGCAAACAATGTCGTGACAAGATGGAAGCAGTACATTGAAAACCTGCTCAATGTACGCACCCATCAAACACAAATAAACGCAGCAAGCGTACATACAGCCGAGCCTCAGATCCCAGAGCCCTCTCTCAACGAAGTTGTAGACGCAATAAATCGACTAAAAAACAACAAAGCTCCCGGAGTCGACTGCATACCGGCAGAGCTTGTGAAGCATGGAGGAGAGGCAACCGCTCGAAAGATCCACCAACTGGTTAAAACAATATGGGACAAGGAAGTCATTCCGGAAGAATGGAAAACCTCAATAGTCGTTCCCATTTTCAAAAAAGGCGACAGATCTGACTGCGAAAACTACAGAGGAATATCATTGCTCCCAACCACATACAAAATATGACCAAATGTTCACAATAAGACAGCTGCTGGAAAAGAAGTGAGAATACGGAGAGACGGTTCACCAACTGTTCGTTGACTTCAAAAAAGCCTACGACTCAGTCGCAAGCCAAAGACTTTACCATATTGTAGTTGAGTTGGGAGTCCCGAAAAAATATGCCGCCCTCATTCAAATTTGCATGAACGAAAATAAAGGGCGAATTAGAATAGAAGATCACCTCTCAGAACCATTTGAAATGCGGGACGGACTAAAACAGGGAGATGGTCTATCACCCTGTCTTTTTAACCTTGTGCTCGAGTATGTCATCAGGAAGGTAGAAGACGACAACATGGCCGGATCATCCCTGAACGGGGTCACACAAGTGCTCGCATATGCGGATGACATCGCCGTTCTGGGCAATAATCTAGAAACTGTTAGTAAAAACTGTGAAATTATCATGCAAGGGGCAGAAGAGGTGGGCCTAGAAATAAATGAAGACAAAACAAAATACATGATTACGGCGAAAGCAGGTGGACCTCAGGGAACACATATAAACGTCAGAAGCAAGATATTTGAAAAAGTTAAAGGATTTAAATACCTGGAAACGACACTGACGGTCAGTAACGATATGTCGAAGGAAATTAACAAAAGACTGCATTCCGGCAACGCTAGTTGGCACTCAGTCAGTAAACTGCTGAAATCCAGACTGCTATCACGTAACATAAAACTCCGTGTCTATAGAACCATAATCATGCCGATTGTTCTATATGGATGCGAAACATGGGCTCTCACAAAACGGGAAGAAAACAAATTCCGCGTATCGAGAATAAAGTTCTAAGGGGTATCTTTGGTGGTAAATATGACGAGGAGGCAGGACAATGGAGGAAACTCCATAACCACGAATTGGAGGAGCTATATCGCAAACCTACAATAGTGAGAGTAATCAAGTCGCGAAGATTAAGATGGGCCGGACACGTGGCGCGAATGGGGAACGATAGGACCATGCATAGAATTCTTGACGGTAGACCAACGGGAAAGAGACCTGTGGGGAGGAAGTATGTACCAGCAAGGGTACATGATTCACTTCCTCCTCCATAATAATTCCGCTGAAAACAGTTCTCCGGACACAACGACAGGACAAACAGCAAAATGTCTCTGAGGGGAAAACCGGCGCACCGAGAGGGAAACACAAAGCGAAACTCCGCGACATCAACACAGGAAAAGCAGCAAAATATTCACAGAAAATTGTCACCAAAGAATGAAGGAAAACGCGCCGATGGTAGTCTCCGGAATAAAATGCACTGATTTGGTTGGTGATCTTTATGTAAGACACGTTAATATTAAATTTATATGCACTCAATACCGACTCGCGGAGACTACGACACAAACGATTATTTTTTATTATCGCTTCCCTGTGCGCACCAGGGTAGCGATGGAGCCGCGACCCGGTCGAAGGATGGAATTTGACTCCGTGATCGTCATCTCATGCAGAGATGATTTCGCTAAGGAAAAAAAAAAGGAAGAGAGAGAAAAACTTTTCTATTAAGGGTGTAACTAGTGGCGCAGTGGTATATGTGCGCGATCGAACAGATTCAATGTTGTTGCATGTGTTCGAAAACAGGCAGGCGGCAAGGACAATAGGGAAAAATGACCACATCCGCCGCTGGTAATGCGGGTCATTGTTTACACGATGCCTCGTCGCTATTTTCGACGTTAGGAGAAAAAGGTGCTAAAAGCGAATTGGATGTTTATGGCATCTCTGGCTGCAATAGAAACCGGGTTCATATTTGCATTAGGAAATGCGGGAGAATTTGGTTTCGGCGTCTATTGCGCTAATTATATGCAGTTGCTTGGGTTGTTTATTGATAAGACAAACAAAAAAGGTTGCCAGGCAATGTGTATGAAAAGGTATATGACGCGGTTGGGAAAATAGACGGCGCGATATTTATGGTCCCTGTCATGACGGTTACATTGAATGCAATCCGAATTATTTTGTTTACAGGAATTCATCTAAGGGAATTTGACTGGCGACGTAGATGCCGAAATTGATTGGAAATTCCTGGTAAGTTAATAAAGAAATCTTAAGGAGCAATGGTATGCGAAGAGAATGCATGAAGGTAAGTTTTCTTTACAGGGACTTAAAGATCATAGATTTGATCTCTTAAATGTGTGCAGCATTTTTGGGTACTAATACTGTTGCATTAGCAAACTAAAGGGAGTTGGGTAGTAGTTATGGGGGTTTTTCAGGTAAGTAGACCGTAGGGTTTGGCGGCACCGCTACAGACCGACCGGACGTCCACGACGGAGATGGGAGGATAATGTTAGATTAGACCTCGAGGAGATCGGATCGGATGGTCGGAATGTGGAAGGAGAGCGCACAGGACAGGAAACGATGGCGGAGTCGAGTCGGTGAGGCCATGAACTTCCGGGTTCCTACAGGACAATAAATAAATAAAATGAAAAAAATAACTCAATCCTCAGTTAGAGGTGAGATTCGGAGAAGAGAGAGAAAATTTCTCTCAATGTGGTGAGTAACCAGTAAGGAAATCCTGCTGGCTAAACTCCTGTGATGTGTGTGTGCGATCGTGTAAGTCTTTGTTTGCTCATGCACCAAGCCTACGAGAAACGTAATTAAACATCGAACCGAATTTGGGCAAAGGGATCGTGTAGATCATTGTTTCAGATGCGCATTGTAGCTATATAAATAGACGGCAATGCATCGGGGAAATGGTGCTAAAAGCAAATAAGGGCATTATTACAGTCATGGATATGTGGTCCAGTTGCGTTAATAGACGTATCGTTATTAGGAAAAGGTGCTAATGGGTTTTAGATGTTTATGGCATCTCTGACTACAGTCGGAACCGGGTTCGTGTTTGCATTAGGAAATGCTGGAGAATTCGGTTTCGATGATAATGCTTGAGATGCGGTAATTGTTTGTCGATTGGACAAACGAATCGCGGGTCGGTTTATTGCAGCTGCATAAACAAGCTGTCCGAAATTGGATCTTATCTGATGACGAAGGGTGCCGAATAGTTTTGGATTTATGATGCCCGTATGATATGTAGAATTCTTTTCAGGGAATTTGAATAACGCATTAAATGCGTGAATGCTGGGAGAATTCTTTTTAGGAGTTTTAGATAATGCGTTGAATGCATTGTTTCAGGTATGCTAGGAGGTTGAGGTGCAGATATGGGGGGTTCTTCAAATAAGCTTTAAAGAACCCCCACAAACTCTCGCCATGCCCTTAAACAGGGTTGATCCTTTTTTTCCCAGAAGAATTACTTTAGGAATTAAAAACGGTTGAAACCGACAGTCTAATATGCGTGAAAACGTTCCCCACCGCAAGCTCTAAAAATCGCAACCGCAAGTTGCCTTTCTTTATTGTGTCACTAAGTCCCGACAGTGAAGCTGATGGGCTTATGTATATTAAATATCTAACCCATCAAACAATAAGTTGAAGAAAATAAAGAAGCCCAAACGCGTATTGAAATGTATGCGCCTTCGATGCTTCGGTCATGTGGCATCGAATTGCATTATGCAATTTAGATGAGTAAAGTGTCTAAACGAGCACACAATTGGGGAATGCCCGGTGGGCGACAGCTCAGGTATAATAATAAGTTATCCTGCGTCCTCTGCACGAATACAGGCCATCCCGCTAACTTTAGAGGTTGTCCAACATTTTAATTTAGCCAGGCTTGGACTGTCGGGGGGTACATACGCCCGGTCGCCGTGTTTCAGCGGTACGGAACAAAATGATGTTGATTCATGACAAAACTTATGGAGTCTTCTTTGCCGTATACCTCATCGGCGTTTCCTTTTTGGCATGAGACAGAATCTCTTTGCTTCTGGAGAGGGGGTTGCAGTAAGTTTGCCCCTCTTGAACGGAACTACTCGCTGATATATGGAGTGGTGTGTGGCCGTTTGACGTCGCCTTGATATGGGTGTGACGCACGCCATCTAAAAAGTACCGTCAAAGCATTGACACAATAAGGCATGTTAGTCCCTTAGTTCCCGCGATTCTATTGCGAATTTAATCCTTACGAAAAATATTTAACGAGACACTTGGGGGTCGGACCAATCCAGTTAAACTCACTTTAAACTTTTACAATCACAATGAGGACAGGCTTGGTGGTTAAGTGTTTAGGGGTGGCAGTCTTTCCCTGTAACACATCATTATTGAGGAAAGTCTTTTAGATCGCCCCAGCTAAGCAACAAATATGCACTGTGTACTATAATAGTGCCAACCGCCCCTGAAATGAATTCAAGTTTCACCATTTGTCACTATTTCATTGCAGTAGAAACTTCAACATATCGGTGCTACAAAATCCTTATTTCAATTTTTATAAACTATTAAGATCTACGGTTGATACTGACATACAAAGAAGTGGTATGTTCTACTGCCGAACAACACAAAATCCCAAATATTTTTTTTTATATCAATCTGGCCATTATCTATACCAATACGGTTGAAGTACCACTTGTTACCCGCTATTTTATATATGCTACAAATTATATTAAAAGTAATTTATTCCGGATCATGTGTATTAGGATAATCGTACCGTATAAACTGGAATACTTGAATGTTCGCAATATCTGACTCATTGCTATCATATATCCACCAGTTCCCATAACCTTCAACATGAAGATTATTTAACTAGACTCCCTTCAAAGTTTCAATTCAATTCTAATTATCGCCTTCGCAAGAACCTGCACTCCTGACTAATTAATACCACATCACATATGTCCGTAAGTCGCTCTAATCCTCCACAAAAGGAATGCAAATCTTCTTAAGAATTTCTTCAAGAATTTGACTTCGTGCACGACATATATAAAAGCTGTTTTCGTCCAGTGTCATGTCATTCATAGTACTCTCTCGGTTTATCATGCTGCGGAATTTCAATTAACGATGCTCAGTAGTGAACAGTTTTATTAACAATGGTATCTGAGCTAGAGGATATAAGTCGCCCATTATCTCGGCCTTTACCATTTTCCGACTTCATCAGCAAGTAAGAACACAGGACAAATTGAAAGAGATAGCATTGATTCTTTCCCCTTAGTTCTAGCAACAGTATCAAATACCTAGGTTGGAATGTTCCAGCGGACGGATTACACATTATTCATCCTTACTGGAGAGGATTCCCAGCTCCAGCTGGATACCATCATGCCCTGTTCTTCATCATGTACCTAGTTTTGCTCACGTCGTCACTGTTTGGTAATGGAATGGTTATCTGGATATTTTCCACGTGAGTTTGTAATCGGTGTTCAATTTCGTAAACAGTGTTTTTGACTTCCGTTTGAACTTTAGTTCGAAGGTGTTGAGGACCCCATCAAACTTACTGATTGTGAATCTAGCTATTTTTGATCTATCTATGACTGGTGATTCTGTAATGTTTTTAGGCAATTCAATAGCTGAACGAGTCATCGGTAATGAGATGGCTTGTAACATTTATGCGTTTTTAGGAGGAGTTTGTGGAATTGGTGCCTCAATAACAAATGCCGTGATTGCTTTTGATCGATACCGGTAGAGAATTGTACTTTTTCTTTAGTATTACTACTAAACGACTACTCTTATACCTTAGAACAATATCAAGCCCAATCGATGGACGTCTAAACTTCTTTCAAGTGGGTGCTCTAATCGGTTTCACTTGGTTTTGGACGATGCCCTTCAATATAATGCCGTTTGTAAAGGTGTGGGGTCGATTTATTCCAGGTAAACTTTCAATTCACAAACTGAAAACCATTATTGGTTTATACGGTCTTAGAGGGCTACCTTACAACTTGCTCCTTTGATTATCTCACGGACGATGACGAAACAAGAAACTTCGTAATAGCCATCTTCATCTGGGCTTACTGTATTCCAATGATCTTTATCTGCACGTTTTACATTAAGCTATTCTTTCACGTATGCTTCCAATTACTTACAGAGAGGCAAGTGCAATCAATATTAATCCATTGTCTGTAGGTCCGAGCTCACGAAAAGATGCTGGAGGAACAAGCCAAGAAAATGAACATTAAGTCCTTATCTGCTAATCCAGCAGCAACAAGTGTTGAACTACGCATTGCTAAAGCAGCCTTTACCATCTACTTTCTATTTGTTTGCGCCTGGACACCCTATGCTTTGGTTTCTTTGATTGCTGCCTTTGGAAACAAGTAAATACCCACAAGGGAAATGTCCACGAAGAAAAACAGACTTACGGACTTTTCTTTGCAGACATTTGATTACACCCTTCACATCAATGCTCCCGGCAATGGCTTCGAAAACAGTATCATGTATTGATCCGTGGATATATGCAGCTAGTCACCCGAAGTATAGATACGAATTGGAGAAGAGGGTTCCTTGGCTAGGAATCAAGGAAAAAAACAATCCTCATGACAATGAAAGCAAATCGACAACGAGTAACGTGGAAGCCAATTAATTAACCAGCAACCGAATACTTCTAAATCTAACAATAACCTAAGCAATGAATTTAAAATTCACAAAAATGTAAAAAAAAATTGTTGAGCAACTAACTGCGTTTGACTTTTTATTAGTGCTCTTTAAGCGGATGTAATACAGGCAGTGATTCATTGTATCTCAAATGATTCAATGATCAAGTATACTTGGACGTGTTTGCTACACTGCAAAGATAATGATCAGCGACAAGATATGATCTCGAGAGGCTTCTATTTCAATGATATGTGGTTGAAGGTAGTGCGTCATGCGATGACAATAAAGAGAATGCAATTGGATCCAATCATATGATGGATAGGATCACAGCAAAAGATAGAACCAAAGCCTCAACACATCAGATTTTTTCGGGATTCCCACCTCAACTACTATATGGTAGAGTCTTTGCCTTGCGACTGAGTCGTAGGCCTTTTTGAAGTAAACGAACAGTTGGTGAACCGTATCTCCGTATTCACACTTCTTTTCCAGCAGTTGCTTTATTGTGAACATTTGGTCGCTTGTTGACGGCCTACCTTACCGAAAAGTGGAGCCATTCCATCCACTACCTCGGTGAAAGCAAGGTAGTCGCATTGGATATTTCAAAAGCCTTCGACAAAGTTTGGCATCCAGCCCTTTTGTCAAAATTGCATTCATATGGAGTGGACAGTTCCCTGATCCAATGGATAAGAGACTATCTTTCTGGCCGTTCAATCCAAGTGGTTCTTGATGATGTCGAATCTGTCTCCCATCAAATTAATGCAGGTGTTCTCCAGGGTTTGGTACTCTCATCCACTCTCTTCCTCATCTTTATAAATGATCTCTTGTCATTTACTCACAACCCAATTCACTCGCATTCCGATGATAGCATGTTAAGCCTCTCATACTCATACGAACACTCCCGTCCAAACTCTTCGAACGTCACTACCAACCAGCAACTTATCCTTAATGCATTGAATTCAGACCTCAACAAGACATATCAATGGGGATTATCTAACCGAGTATAGTTCAATGCCCAAAAAACTCAGTGCTGTCTCTTGCCGTCAAAGGCGGGCCCCAAAGTTAATATACTGTCTATGAATGGCACTTGCATCGACGAAGCCAATCAACTATCAATCCTCGGCACTCGAATTAATTCGACTCTTAACTGGAATGACCACATATTTGAGGCTGCGAAAAGTCCAGCCAAATGTATGGGGTTCCTTAAGAGATGCAAAAGATACTTCACTCCATCCAACCTGGCCACTATTTGCAAGGCATATATTCGTTCCATAATGGAGTTCAACTCCCATGTTTGGTCAGACGCATCCAAACCCGGCAAGGAGTCTACTATTTGGAAGCTGCAGGGAATCTCATGGTGCAACTTGAAATTCCCAGTGCAGCCTCCCCTCGACTTGCCTTTGACAAACAGCGCTTGGAGCGTTGTAGATATATGCACATCCATGCCATATCTAGGATGGGGTGCCTTCAGCTTCAACAAGCTGATCTCAGCGCCGGTGTCCACGATTAGGCGCGTAGAGTTCCCACGGCCAATGTCTAAAGGAAGAGCGACAATCGGGACCTGAGTCGGCGAAAACTGAGAACAGCTGGAACTGGGTTGCGTTTCTAGTGCTTCTTCTAGATCTTGCCGACCCGACCTTGGGGAGTTTCCCGAACTCTCCCATTTTGCCTTATGTTGACACTCTGCCGCCTTGTGTGTGTGTCGACCGCAAAACTCGCACAATAATCCGCTCCTCCGTTCAGGAATATTCCGCTCGGGAGTCCCATTGGACTCCGAACTAGCGGAACTGGAGTTATTCTTTCTGCCCACTTTGGGCCCAATGCGCCGGGGCCGCCATTCCCGGCTCCCCGCGCTGCCTGATGCGGTGTCATGCCTCGCATCCGATTTTGAGGACTTCGAGTCCATGGAGTCGGGTCGCTTACTGCCACCGCTCGACATGGAGGATCGTCGCCCATTATCCTTACTCACCCCCCGGGAGTCCCCCACGCGACTACTACCGGCTCCTCGATTGCGCCGACGCTGTCTCCGACGCCTACCGCGCCTATTTCTCGCGCTTCTCCCAGTCTCCACACGGGTGTCCTGCTCTCGGCCCGCAACAGGTGCTGTTCCGGCGTGCCGCTTGTGAGGAGAACCCTGGGAACCCTGTTGTTGTTCCCATCTTTGTTTATATTCGCACCCGCGCAAGCTGTGACCTTGTCGGCCACAAAACTCGCAACAGCACCCGACGCTAAATACTCTGGGGCCTGATGTCGCCGGCCCGCCACCCGTAGACGGGGGCTGCGGCTCTGGCAGGGCTCTCCTTTGAAACTGCGGTCGCTGATGAGGCGGTCCTTGCCGCGCGAATCCGCCCTGCTGACCTCTACCCCTGTGTGGAGTCTGGGGTCCGCGCGTCCTCGTCGGACGATCCGGGCAGTCCACTATGTCGTGGCCATGCCGCCAACACTCGCGACAGAAGGGAGTGTTTCGTCTTTGTGGACACTCGTCGTATACGTGACCCCTCAGATGGCAAAAATTGCATATGGTCTGCGATTCCAGGGGGTGCGCCGATCGATCCTGAGGCGCATACGTCCCCTGAGCCAAGCTCTGCGACTCTCTACTCCGGCTCAAGGGAGGCACGGTATTTGACCACGCTCCCTCGCCAGAGGAGGCCGGAGCATAGGCACCAGCATCCGTGCGATAATCATGGGGACCGTACGACCGCTCCCGAACGAAACCGTCCTCCTCCCGTCGACGACTATATGACTCTTCGGCCGGCAACACGAATGACACCGCCCGGGGGTTAAGATTTTATAAAACCGGCGCCGGCGCCGCGGTGCAATCCCCAAAAGTGGAGGATGGGTTTTCTAAAAGGGTCGAGCAACTTCCCGGTCCTACATCTAATGATTCTGACGCTCGATCGGCGATTCCGGGCCGCGCATCCACAAACAGGTCGTCTTGCCTCAACATTTCCCTACGAGCTCGCTCAAATCCGGTTAGGTGGTCCACCAGGCTTCGAAAAGGGACATTACCCAACGTGAGGAGGAAGTGCTTTAGTCCTTCCTCCCTCAGACCCCTTACCAACACCGGGTTGGCCATGCCCTCAAGCTGGCTTGCGAAGACGGACCTACCTTGGCGACCATAAAAACGCTCAGCTGCCTCCTCGCACCGTACAACGGCCCGCTTCACTCGGGAAACGAAACTTGTGGCATCCTCAGAAGGCAGCTGCCGCATTTTGGAGAGTTGTGCACACAACTCCTCATACGACACTCGGGGTTCGTAGGCCTCTCTAAGACGCTGTTCCGCTTCGAGGAAGGTCGTGGGTGGTCTCTCTTCGAACATTCGATATGCCTCGCCGCTCAGCCTAGAGGGCAGCCACCGGAGGAATGTATGTTCCTCTTCCACCGCCAGCCCATCCAGGGTCCTTCTACAGCCCTTGAGAAACGAGGAGAGCCTCTCGGCTGTATCTGGGCCTTCCTATCCCGAAAACATGGGGACCGCCTTCAGCACGAGGTCGAAAACCCTATCCGTGCCCAACATGGTCAGTACAGGACATGGTTGCGGACCCAGTTTATAATATGAGGGCATCGGCGTGTCCGCCATGCTCCCAACAGGCTGTTTGCTGACGGTGGGAGGGGGCCCCGTTGGCGATCGCTCGTCCACAAATTCTTCCCGCAAATCGTGGAATGCCTCCGCATCCACCCCGTCAACCGGCAGCTCGGGAAATGCCTCGGGTCGCGCCCAGGCAGGGGTGCCCTCTCGGACATCTCTTTGACGTTGCCTTGTCTGCATCTGCAGGCCGTCTACTAAACCTCACTATCACCGACACCAAAATTAATCTCGGAAACCCCGCGGAGAAAAAGCAACCTCGTCGCCGACAGTATCAACCAACCGAAAGGGTGTGGAAAACTAAAAGGAACACAATTCCTTCTACAAACAAACAAACACTCACCAAAAACAACAACACCGCTCGAGAAGGGAGAGAGAGAGAGAAAAGGAACAGAACTCGGAAACGAAAAAAAATGTCCTCTTTCCCGCGACGATGTAGCAATAACACCCAAAATCTACATAACAAAAATACACGCGCCGCTAAAAAGGAAAGAAAAACAGAATCTCGGCTCCAAACAAAAAATTTCGTTGGACAAACCAAAGTTAACAATCAATATTACACCATTCAAATGAGCAAAAAAATTATAGTTGATTGTTTTTGCACGTTCACACTCGGGTCATATCTGAGTTAGGATTTATATGAAGGGTAAATTTTGGTAACCGAATCATTTGAAAGAATCTGACACTGAGAACTTCAATTAATTATGAGATATATTTAAAATTCTTCAAACAATTTTAACACTTTTGGGAATCTATTGTATCTTTGAAAACACTCCTTTTACTTTTCCTCTTAATTTTCTAGTTTTACTTTTTAATTTTAAAACAAAAAAAAGGCACGGGCTTCTCTCCTTTCTTTCCTCTAAAACTTCTGCACCGGGACGACGAACAACCGTACTCTTCTCTGTATTAGTACCTGTAAATGCTTCATGCATTATATAGATCACCATCTATAATTTTAAAATCCCTATAGAGAAAACTTACCTTTTCATGCATCCCTTCGCATACAATTTTTCGTAAGATTTCTTTCTTTGCTTATCTGGTATTCTAAACCAATTCGGTACCAGACAAATTCCTGTAAACAAAATGATTCGGATTGCATTCAATGTAACCGTCATGACAGGGACCATACATATTGCGCCGTCTATTTTTCCAGCCGCGCCATGTGTACAACAATGTTCCCTACATACACATTGGCTGGCGACTTACACCCTAAGGACCAAAGCAAATACGCATTTCGCGTCTCTTGCGTCAATTAAATCCTACAGCATATTTAAATGCAGATAGGAACTCAATACCTACCCTTACTAGCGATGTAAATAGAAAAACCATTAGTGCTTCTTCCTAATGGCGATACATTTACCTACGTATCCGCAACACAGCATAGACACAGGTCATAAATCTCTTTTTTTCCTACATAGGTTCCTGCGATACCATAGACAATTCATATCGTTTGTGGTATCCGAATCACATTTTCTATTTAATGAGCGGCTGCTATTTATCTACCCGACCCTCATTACCGAACTATGCATCAGGTCATATTTCCCTTGTCCTTTAATTCGCCGAATCTTTTCTCTCGCGAACTAGATGCATAAACAAATACAAAGCCATTAGCATCCGACGAAATGCGATTCGTTTGTTTCAACAAACACATATCTCTTGGATGCCCATTATGCCCCGTCCTTAAGTTTCAGGTTTATTCCTATGGCCTTGTGTATGAAAAAAAAACAATGTGATCTTCACTCACACATACACATTCATTGCCAAGTCTGTCTTCCTTGTTTCCACCACAGAGAAACATTTTTCTTCTTGGGCAAACTCACCTCAAAACGAAAAAATATCGTTGAGTCGAATTTCATCCAGCGATCGAGACGGTCGCTCCGCCATCCACCGTACCGGCGCCGGTACGGTGTGAAACGAGTTCGAGTGGAACGAGTATCGAGTCGTATCGGTTAATATAACTTTGTTAGTTCTAAAATCTACTACCGGTATCTGAAAAACTATCCTTTTAATTAAATGCATTAATCAGTGTGCAACGTTGCAATATAACAATAATTTAACATTTAAAAAAGAAAACAATAAACACAACTTATAATACTCCATTGAACTAAATTTTAGTGTTTCTTTTTATCCCTCCTGTGCCTAGAGTTTTCTCCTTTGCTTGGTGATCGTGTTTGTGATTGACTTTTGTATTCGATGGCTCCCCAGTGTTTCATCCGTGAACAGTGTCTAAATTCTAGTTTTCGTTTGGTGGATCCTTATAGTGACGATGGCGGAAGGAAGTGAATCAGCGCCATACGCCGGCGCACCATACTTCCTCCCCACAACTTCCTTATCCCATATTGTTTTGATGAGTTGGTGGATCTTTCGAGCGGTTGCCTCTCCTCCATGCCTCACAAGCTCTGCCGATATGCAGTCAACTCCGGGAGCCTTATTGTTTTTCAATCGATTTGCGTCTACAACTCCGTTGAAAGAGGGCTCTGGTAACTGAGGCTCGACTGTAATTACGTCTGGTGCGTTTGTGGCGTATCTACCAACGCCACTGCTATCTTTTTATTTCTTTTTAATACAGATATCTTGGGTAGGAAAATGTATTATTAGCCTGGAGTTGACGAAATGTTGTCTGCAGTTATTTAAATAAATAAGCAACAAAACATCAGCCTATACAAATAAAATTAAGACAATTTGTGCCTTTTTTATTATTAACAACACGAATAAAATAACTCAAAACGAAATAATAGAGTATCTGAAATAAATGCTAAGTGAAAAACAAAACAACAAAGTAAACACGAAATTATTTACCAACATCTTCATTAATTGTACTTCCGATTTAATATTTTCCTTTTTTCGACCAGTTGCTAATTGAGAACAATTCATAAAAATCATTCTTCCATTTGATCGCCTTATTATGATTATATTTACTTGAACGCAACTGCCTACTTTGACTCCATTAACATTACTTAGAAACATTCAATAATATTCCATGTCAGTTTTTGTTTTTTGTTATAACTTTATATTTTAAACATAATTTTTTTGTCATCATTTTATTGTATCCTTAAAATTTTTTGCAAACAAGTATATGTATCTAATTTCTTCACATGATATTGACAACAAAATTAAATTTGTTTAAATAAAAGCCTGTGTTACCAATTAGAAAAGAAGAAATATATTTGTATCCTTAAACAGCACGAGATAAAGGCAAAATAAAATAAATTTTGTAAGCCCCTTCAGGGTATTAAGTAGCGCACAACCTTTCTCAGCACGCACACGACTCAGCTCAACTTCTCGCAACTTCTTTTCGACACTTTTCAACCCCTTCGACTTATTTTTAGCCTCATCCGCCTCTTTTCAACACCACTCGACTGCAACCGACTCCACCAACTCTTTCAAGCTCGACTCCATTCAGCCGTCCGGACCACTTCACTCCGTGGTTTCTTTTCAGTCAGGCCGGATTGGACTAGCGCGAATACTCCGCCGTCCCAGTTTAGCTTCCAATTGGCCCCGAAAACTGTACTGCACCACCCCGGACGTTAGTCTAAATTGTTCCTAGTGTCACAGCCTTTGTTTCAGTTTAGGCAAGGTAGTAAATCCTTTACTTACCCAACTCCATCGACTCCCGTGACATCATTGTTCACGCACGCGCACCCTACCTTCAGTTTCCTGACGTTGTTGTCTACGACGATTTACTACGAGGCCAACCTCCCAAAGGCCACCACAAACCCCGATGCTACAGAGGAGCTACCCTCAACTTCTACGGCAGGAATACCAAACAGAAATAGCGGCCCCCTCACGCGAAGCCGCACCCGAGCGCCACCACAAGGCGCATGTACGGCCAACCTCACTTAACTACAGCCTTCTAAGTACTACTTCGCCCTACCAACAATATCGTGACTATGTCACTGGGGGGGGGAGTACTGTGGCGTATCTACCAACGCCACTGCTATCTTTTCAATCTACCTCAAAATCTTCCCTCCTAAAGCTCCATTAATTTCATAATTTTACCATGCAAGCGCAATAACTTCCCCAAGCATTCTCCCACCGATTTCATTACCTTTCGGTTATGCAAATAGCATCCAACATCAAGCATCTGCCCATCAAGGACATTCACGCAATTAACGCGTTATATAAATTTCCCTAGAAGAAATTCGGTACGCCAGTACCGCATACATCAATGCATCTCAGCATTGTTCTAAAAGGAAAACATTTCGGTTGCCATACTAGTTAACCGAAGTGGATTATAAAAACAATCAGCAGAACCCCTGTCTGCCTGCATTTACTGTCCCACACGTGCGCAACAGATTTTTATGTTGCACCAGTACTCACGGCGGCTTTTATGCAATCTTCAAAGCACTGGCGCAATTCGCGCCTAGCTGCCAAGAGCCGAATTCAATGCCAGTGTAAATACTCACACTGGAATTCGACCCATGACTCCCTAGGATTGCAATACACAATTAACATGGTTGTAAACACAACCATCATTGTGTAATTATCCCAAATGTATCCTAATCCCTAACGTAGTATTTGGACAACTGCAAATATTTATCCCGAAGATGCTTTTTCAGGAATTTTCATTCCCACGGTTCGACCACCCATGAGCTCGCATCACGAGCCAACAAGGTGATCCGCGCGCAAAGTAGTTTAGTCGATGAAAGTGTTGCAAAGGAGTCGAGTCTCCTGGAGTCCATTATTACCGTGAACAACAAACTAGGCTGCGGCATTCTTTGCACAAGTCCCCTAACTCCAAAATTATATTTCACTAGTGATAAGAAAGTCTACAACTGTGTTCATGATCGAAACAATTTATTTTCTGTAATAGTGCAGTTCCTAATTTACATAAAACAAATTAAGGACCGGTAATAAAGTTAATCTCAGAGAGAGCTTGTGTGTTTTACTTCTTGTGGACGGTCCGTCGCGGAGTTTTGTTTCCTTGGAGGACAGTGTTCGGCGGAACTATCGTGAGGAAATCTTGGTGAACCTTGCCAAGGCCGGCATAATACCAGTGAAATACCCACACGTTTATTTGTGGTTGATGGGTGCGCACATTGAGCAGGTTTTCAAAGTACTGCTTCCATTTTGTCACGACATTGTTTGTTTCTATACCAGACAGCCGTTTGCGTCTCGAATTATTTTGACTCTCCCTCGGTAGCCATTTCTAATCGAATTTATGCCTGTATACATAACTCTGATGTTCTTTGCTCTGGCATTTTTTATGATTTTTTCGATCCGAGTCTTCTCCCATTCGCGTTTTATTACGTTTGAAAAGTCTCATTGTCCCTTTCCGGATTGTCGCGCATCTTTCTGCGTTGACTTCATCATGTCTTTCTAAGTGAATCACTCTGAGGCGTTTACGTTGTTCGATCTTCGCCCTGCACTCATCGTCAAACCAAGGTTTGGACTTAATTGTTTTCTTAGATCCTAATACCTTTTGGTCTGTTTGTTTGATTGTGTTACTGATCGATGTCCATTTAGTGTCCACACTATTGGTTTCCTCTTCCTTATTACTCCCGTTTTCGAAGATGCTAAATCTATTATTGTTAGTTTGTCTTGATCTTCAGCCCTTTTGCGCAGGTCTTTTAGTTTATGAAATGTCGAACTTTTTGCTCGTCTCCCGTGACTGCCCATGTGGGTTTGCTGCGAGCCGACTCCTGATTTTGTCCATTACTAGAAGATGATCGGAGCCGCAATCTGCTCCTCTGTAAGATCTTCATCATCATCATCATCATCTTCATCGGCACTACAACCGGGAACCGGTCTTGGCCTTATTTAGCAAGTCCTGAGGCTTGTTAAATTTTCCATAATCATTTGTTTTTTTTTTTCGGGCAAGGTCATTAGCCTTGCTGTAAGTCTGTAAGATCTTACGTCAACGATATTCGACTGGTGCCTTTTGTCTATGAGGAAGTGGTCTCTTTGGTTACGGGTTACGCCGTCGGGTGATATCCATGAGGCTTTATGGATTTGCTTGTGCTTGAACATCGTGCTTTTCTCTACCAGATCTTTTGACGCCGCGAACGTGATAATTCGAATTCCATTATCATTTAAAACGTCGTGTAGGCTTTCTGTACCTATAGTTGGTTGGAAGATATCTTCCTTTCCAATTTTCGCATTGAGGTCCCCGAGGAGGATTTTAACATCGAACGATGAGATCCCATCAAACACTTTCTCTAGGGTCTCGTAGAATGTGTCCTTCGTTTCTTCGTCGGTAGATTCTGTTGGGGCGTGTACGTTTATAAATACATAATTGTACCATGGGCCCTGTATTTTTAGCACCGACATTCGGTCATTAATAGATTGCACATCTTTTACATGTGGCGTAATCTTCTTGCTTATGATGAAGCCAGTCCCGAGGTTATGTGTATCGGTACACGCCATGTAAACCCATTGGTTCCGATTTCTTGATGTGGGAGTCGGACTTCCTGAAGCGCAAGGATGTCCATTTGATATTGTTTCGCGTTTTCTACGACCGTCTGTATCGCACCTGGTTTATATAACTTTCGAACATTCCACGTGCTCACGCGTATATCCCGCTTTTTCCGTTTTTTCCTATGTCTTCTTTTTGCCGAGTCGGTGTGTTCTTGATGATTTTTTCCCTTATTCCCCTTATTTTTTCCCTTATTCCCCTTCAGTGTCGGCTCATCACACCTATACCACGGGTTTTTCGTGGGATTGTTTTTTGTATATTGATTATTCATTTTTGATCCCACGAGTCTTGGGGTTTCAAATAGTCCGCCACATCAGAGCCCCTCTTTGATATGGTAAGGTCTGCTTACTGCTCGGATTCGACCCGGTGTCAGAGAGACGCCGTTATAATACAGCCGGTATACCCCTGGCTGCAAACCATCCAATGACGCGTAACACCCTGGATTAGGGGTGGTAGATCTTTGTGTGTTACTCCTCGCTAGCCTGTCTGACATGGCTGGCCCTACTGGAAGCGTATGCTTCCGTCAGCATAGCCTGAGTGATTCATTGTAGTTTAAGCCCCCGCACCACGTCAAGGTTTCTGCCATGCGGGGGAGTATAATACTAAATTTTCATACATAAAATAAATACATACATAATAGACGCAACAATTTGTGAACACAACAATTCACTTATATAACATAAAATAGCAAACACAACAATTTATGAACACAACAATTTACATACATAAAATAAAATAGAATACCACATACATGCAATGAAATAGAAACACTCCATTCGATTCACGTACCATAGAGTGAGGCGCAGGAAGGTGCAACATATACGCTACAAACCTGCAACGTATATACAATAGAGCTATACCTACAATAACATAAGATTCATTTTGCCAGTGGACTGTAATGGGCCAGACACGATGCAGTCATTGACTTCCCACATTTGATAGTTCCGATTAAGAACGTTGTCTGTGCGCACCTACGGGGAGCACCCTTTCCAGGCGGCGAGTGGGGCGAGACGCCCAAGCAGCGGAACTCCGTGCAGGCGGCTGACAAGGAGCTGACATATTTTGGAGCAGATTTTTTCGTTTTTGTTTTTACTCTGGGTTTTGATTTTGTTTATTTATTTATTTATTTATTTATTTATTTATTTATTTATTCATTTATTTATTATTACTTTTTTTTTTTTTAAATTAGACTTCGCTCGGGAGAGGCGAACCTATAGCGCCGAGTGGGCGCCCCGAGATGCCATCAAATAACGGTTGCATTTTTTTTGGAACAGTTGCAGGTTGTAACGCTCCGGAAACACTCGCGTGGGAAGGGAGTTCCACAGCTTCCCCGCTCTGTAACGGAACGAGTTCTTATGCAGGGATGTTCGCGCCGTCGCGTCGGGAGATGAACTCCAAACGGGTGCGATCCGTCGGATTGTCTTGTGGAGCGCATATAAGCCGAATTGTGTGGAACAATACCAAGAATCTCCGAAGAACAGTACTCGTGATAATATCTGTAAAACAAGCAGAGATCGGCTACACGCCTTCGATGTGACAGCGACTGAAGTCGCGACGTCAGTGACGAGTCCCAGATCAGGCGGTTCGCTCGTCTCCGTATGCGCTCAAGTAGGTCGAGGGTATGTTTATGAACAGAGCTCCAAACATGAGAGCAATATTTGACCTCGGGTCTAATTTGGGATTTATAGAGGAAAAGAAATTGGGTCGGAGTAAAATATTTCTTGGGTCTAAAAAGATAACTCAATTTTCCAGAGGCTGACCTGGTGATGTTCGACTCGTGCTTATGGCACGGTACATTCCCACAGACCGTGACGCCGAGCAATTTCTAACTTTCCCCAGGCTCGAGGGCCCGGCCATTCATCATCAGCTGTGGAACCGATGATCCACTTTTCCTTGTGAATGTTGTACATTGTGTCTTCGGTGCATTGAAGTCGACGAGATCGACCCTTCCCCACTGCAGAACCCTATCTAGATCCTGATTCAGAAAGTCAATCTGTCCACATTTCAGCTGATGCGATGCAGATGCACCAATCGGCCGAACACTCGAAAAGGAGGAAACAAGCGTATGTTATACTTCGCTTTGCAACCCCTCCCAGAACAAGCTAACAGCCAGTCTGCACACAATGCAATTCATGCCTCTCAAACAATTAACCCTCACAAGTATTTTGCATACAATGCAAAATACGACTTCTTCCAATAAATGCAAGTCACGCCTCTCCAACAATTAACTCTCAAAAGTATTTTGCATACAATGAAAAATACGACTTATTCCTATATCATATTATTCAGAAACACCGGCCGGGGCAAGGTGCCGATCATGACAAATGAGCCCATGGTCGCTCGCTACGATCATTCCGCTGTGTCGTCAAAAAACCAAGCGAGCACCTGACAAGATCATGTTTCGACAACACGTCGTTACGATGTTAAACAAGCTATATGATACAAGCGGTATTGTCAAAGGCCACCAACGACAAAATAGTCGAGCGTCGGAAAAGTGCTGAGTTCGACGAAGTAGCGAACACAGCAGTGAGGCGCAATTAATCGTATGAAACGATTGGCACACGCGGGCAATGTGCTATAATGGTTTCTCCGCATGAAAGCAATTAAGTAATTGCGCAATTCATTACCGATGCATTATAGCAGGGCAAACTTAACAATTACTGAAAATGGAAATAACCACTGACAGGCAAATAACCTCAAAATAGGTTACACGTTCTGATAGAAGGAAATACATCGTCTACAGTAATTCGCTAGTAAATTGGGATATAAAGAGAAAGTTGCGAATGATAAAAAATTATTATTATTATAATAGTGTAATAGCGTAGTAAGAGGGTTGCGGTCTAGCGTGTGTACAGTGGGCCTTCTTACACTAAGTTTAAGTATATAAGTTAAGCTAAAAGTGTCGTTTTTGATAACTATTTGTAAAAATGATGTTTTTGTTATTAAAGAAAACTATTTGTAAAAGTGATGTTTTTGATATTAAAGAAGACTATTGAGAAGACCATTTGTAAAAGTGATGCTTTTGATATTAAAGAAGACTATTGTCTAAACCGGAGGGAAGCAAAGAGACAATAAAAGAAGCCACAACCACGGAAGACAAGCCCCCATCAGAGCAACAGGCAAACCCGGAAGGAAGCCCGCTGATCCAAGACACGTAAGCAATCCTTAATGACTAAATGTTAAATCTAGATACGGTATTCGTAATGAACAAATAATAAAGCTAAAACCCAATTTTACAATGTTTGAGGGATAAATATTGAAACCAAATGCGGTACGAGCCATAAAAACGCTATTACCCTGTGGCCCCGTGATACAGGGACTAAACAAAATAAAACATTTTCCGATAACTAATTAATAAATGTTAGCATCTGGGGTTGCGCTCAGGTGTTACATTTTGGCGCCCGAACAGGGACTATAATAGAAGAAAATAGTAATAACATATACGAACTCATTCATGATAACAAAATATTAAATGTTAATGTCAGAGGCTTGCAAAACTGAACACTTTGTTATCCGGTGGCGGTTCCGCCAAACCCCACTGTCTACTTACCTTAAAACCCCCATAACATTCAGCCAATTTCCTAACTTCACTAATGCAATCGCATTAGTACCTGAAAATGCTTCACGCATCATATAGATCAAATCTATGATCTTAAAGTCTCTGTCAAAGAAAACTTACCTTTTATGCATTCTCTTCGCATATAATTTCCCGTAAGATTCCTTTCTTTACCTTATCAAGCAGAACCCCCATTATTACAACCCAATCTACATTAGTATCCGCTAATGCAACAGCATCAGCACCTGTATATGCTGCACACATGAGGAACAACCCACAATTCCAACCAACATTTCCACCTAATTTCGACCGCTTTCAGCGCGTCATACTTACCAATTTCCTTTATATGTATTCCCCTGTAAAACATTCCAAACGGACGTATAGCTAAACTCATCATCCTTTGCAGATAATGCATAATTGAGTTTAGCTACATAAATGTCATACGGCAACTCCATTCTTGCTAACCATGAGTTTCCCATCGGAAATCTCATAATGTCGGTTAGCAACAACAAGTCTAAAAGAACGACGCTGTTGCATCATAGCAAAATAGCTGGGGTAATTTCAGCGTCTTAGAGTCTGGTTCTCACGCGAATTATTTCCCAAACATCAGCGGCGTCCTATCGACTTTCCCTCAGATCACCCATTCGCTTGGGATCAATGATCTCTCTTTGCAGGGGAGTAACATCCGCTAGGGTTCCCTCTCATTCGTATTTCTTTCCACGGTTCAATGCGCTCTAACTACACCATAGCCGTACCACTGGGTCAGTAGGTCGTGTCAGTAGCTGCATCTGATACCAACACACACAACCAAAGCTACCCCGTGATCACAGCATATCATGTTTTCTGTTCTCTCATTCTTCATGTCCGTCAATTACCCTATTAACAAAAGTTACTCATACTTTGACGGGCGTGAGGTTGAGAGAGCAGAGGCGTGGTCTCTTTTGGTTGTCCTGTGTGTAGAAAGAAATATGAATTTCAACCCTAATTCACACCAGTCGCTATTTGTATCTGAACCTGGTTGTATCTGCGGATGAGATAGTTCGTTTAGTTCACGGAACAAAAAGCCCAAGGAGTCGTTGGATAGAGTTGGTGTACAGGTAAAGTTTTTTTAATTCCCGAAGCCTGTTTTGACGGTTCACCTATATTCGCGATTTGCGTACGACCGACCAGCTGAACAGTCTGGCGTTTCCGTCGCGTACTGCATTCCCTGCTTGACAGAAGTGAAATAGTAAATCATAGATATTCTGATTAATCCGGTGAGGCTGTGATTCATGTTGGCAAATACAATTAAGACCAATTTTAGCTGTGTAATTAGGTTCAATCGATGTTGTGCCATTCACCAGAAATAAAATTAAATAAATAAAAACGTGTTTTTTTCATTTCTTTCTGCGGATCATCGTTGGGGGATTACAGTGAATCCTGTGCCATACGTTGGCATTATACTTTTACCCCCACAGTGGTGACGTGACAAAAAATCACGCAACCTTCATCAAAAAACATTAAACAAAAAGTTAGACCAGTTTCAAAAAGTGAAATCCTAAGAAAAAAGCAATTCATTTCATCAAGATTAAAAAACAATTCATCAAAAATAAAAAGTGTTAAAAAAAACAAATAAATTAAAAAGTTCAAGAAATTTCAACAAAAAGACAGTGAAAGGTGCCAGAAAGGGAACATTTTTTCCAACAAAAATTCAAAAACTATTAAACAAAATTCTTCAACAAAATAACAAAATTAATCAAAAACAATTAAAATTCCTTTTAAAAAAATAGTTCAAACATTTTTAAACCATAAAATCAAAATCAACTAAAAAATTTCAAAAAATTAAAGTGCAAAATAAATTTTAAAGACATTTTAAAAGGGTGAGTAGAGCCCCAACACAGCTGTAACACGTCCAGTTGACCACCAGCTAAAACATCCTGAGCAAACCATCTCATCTATAACACCACACGGCGACGCAACAAATACCGCCCACCTTTGGACAACAGCAGCAGTTTTGACATCATCAAACACCCAGCGTTGGACCACAGGTTTTTCTTTTCCTTTTCTGTATTTATTCAAAGTGGTTATTTTTTCTTTTACGGTGAGCTTCTTCTGAGCCGCCAAACATAAAATTTTAGAAAGTTTTTCGACAGGTGTTGTATTTGTGAACCTTTAAGCCAAAAAAAGTTAAAATAGGTTAAACAACCAAGTTCTTATTGATTAAACCACATAGATAAGCTACCAATAAGTCCCTTCAGGCAAACTAATAACACAGTCTATTGTATCCAACGTTCGAAAACGTGAGGCTCTCTTACTAACGAGCTCCTTTTAAAAAATTTCTTCTTTGAGGAAACAAGAGTAATAAATTATTTTAGGAATTTTCTGGTGGAAAATTTAATTTGGATTAACAGCAAAAGAAATTACGATTGCAAATTATGCAGGAGTGGTGTGAAAGCCGAAATATAAACGAAAACAAAAACTAACCAACTTCTGGTGTAAAATATTTAGCGTTTCAGAAGCAAGTCGAAAACCATGTTTTCGATTATAAAGCAAATTTAAATTAATGAGATATATGTTATGTTTTTGAATGGGAAAAGTTTATACATTTTATATCGATATTTGTAAATGATATATCATATCAATTTATTTATATTCTCGTTAGATAATTAAATTTTATTATAATCTTTTTCGGTATTCGTATTATATTTATTTAATGAATTTATATAGAAAAAACCGAAACAAAACGAAAACACAAACAAGAAATATATTAATCAGAAGGGTAAACGAAACAAAAAGCTATTCGCAAAACCAAAACGAAATTTTAAAATTAATCAATTGAAAAACAAAGGACACAATTTCGTTTCTCTAAAAAGTATTTGAGGCGTAAATATTAATACTAAAGCAAAAATACTATAGCGAATTCATTTTACCTTAATTAAAGTTATTAACAATTGTAAGCCCCTTCTGGGTATAATCAGTGTACAACACGGCATTATTCGACTCGACGCGACTCTCTGGTGACTCTCACTCGACCCTTCTCGACTCCACGTACTCCTTTGCGACCTGTTTTCTTCCGCCACAGACACAACTTGTCTCTTTTCAATCCTCCAAATTCCCGGCTTCTCTTTACACTTCGGCACCACAATGCCCACCACCCGATCCGGTACATCCCAACAGGCGCAAGCGCGACCTCAATCCCCCGCTTTTCATGACGCTTCTAGCGATGATTTGCCACCCCACACACAAAGTGTAAAGCTCCCTCCGTTCGACGAGGAGGATCCAGAGCTTTGGTTCGCCATAGCCGACCGTTTTTTCCGGTTCGCTAACATCCACGATGAAGAACATCGTGCTGTAGAATTGTTGCGGGTTTTGGATGGGACACAGCGAATGCATGTTGCGCAGGCGATCAGGTCACCGGGCCCTGATCCCTACAGCAGCATGCGAGAGAGTCTCCTTAACGCTTTGGACCAACCCACCAGCATCAGACTACAGCGATTGGCGAGCGAGACCAATTTTTCAGGTATTAGACCATCCCTTTTCCTGACCCATTTACGCTCCATAGCGGGGACCAGGATCTCGGATGATCTAATTAGGCCACATTTTCTGAGGAGTTTACCTCAACATGCCCGCTCGGCATTAACGGCCCAACCTAACCAAAGTTTGGGCTACCTAACTAAGGTGGCTGACGCAATTATGGAAACCGTATACCCACAGTCTGAGTTCCCTCCATATCACGACGCGGCGGATAGCCAACACGCCACACTGCCTACACGGCAACCACGGCACACATCACCTTCGTTAGCAGCGCCACGGACTGCTCCAGAGGCATCATCCTCACAGCTACCCTCCTCATCCTCCAAAAGGCACGCTCCTTTCTGCACAACCTGTCTCCACCATGGAACCCACAACCGCGGGCCCAGTGAGTCTTCCGCAGACAGCTCCTCTGCGCCCGCCACTAGATCCGACCTTCAAGCGTTGCAGGCCACACTCATCATCATCATCGGCACTACAACCTGGAACCGGTCTTGGCCTTATTTAGCAAGTCCTGAGGCTTGTTAAATTTTCCATAATGATTTGTTTTTTTCACAGGCCACACTCCGCCGCGAGTTAAATCAAATCCTCGCGAAAGTTCGAAGCGACCATCGAAATGCACATACCCAACGGGTAGGTCGACATTCGCCCCCTCAAAATACCACACCTGTGGATCAAACCACGAGGGACCACGGCGTTCGTCGCTTATATCAGGTGACTGCACGCATCACGTGCAGTTTTTGCCATAAATTAGGCCACCTATACGACGAGTGCCGGAAAAGGCGAAACACACCTTTCTGCCGGGAGTGCTGGCGGTATGGCCACGACATTGTAGAATGTCGTGCGCGGTGCACCACACTACCACAGAACAAATCACCGTTCCAGCAGAGGGAGTCGCAGAATAGAACACATCCGGGACCACCGTCTGCCTCCAACAGTCCAGCAAGATCAAACCCCCGAGTCTATAGCATTCGCAGTTGCTGCGAGTTGTGTGGCCGTACAGGTCACACACAGAACATATGCAAAGACAGAGTAAAAAGGGGATGGCACGGATTCGATAGCACGGGGTCACCAACAAGGTTAACGACATACAAGTCTACAACTCCAATACAAACGCGCAAGGCTAAGACTGTACGTCAACGCCAGCCTCCACAAAACTGTACTTCTACCAAGGGCGGCAAACAACTCCCCACACCGACGTATGGACGAAAAATGCCGACCCTAGACTTTGTTCTTCTCCATCCCGCACACGGCATCCGGTCGCAGCGGAGAAAAATTAACACTGGGCGTGAAGCTCCTCCATCCCGCACACGCAACTTCGTCACTTCGGATGCGAGCGAGCTACCGATAGGTCACGACCTACTCGGATGTCATATCTGTTGGTCTATGCAAACAACAACAGGCCAGTGGACCGCACCGCAATCCCTTTGTCCCCGTCGGCAACACACGCGCCACCAACCAGGTCCACTTCCATTACAGACCCAAGCCCAGCCACGACCCAGGAACACGTCTACACGACAGAGCCAAGCCTTACCACCGCAACTACTGGGTTAATCCAAACCAGCCATACTCCAAACACACGACTCTCCTTCCGATACTTCACCTAGCGCTCCTTCAACCGTTCTACTCCTTCCGCCCTACCATTATTTCGTGACTACGTCACTGGCGGGGAAGTACTGTGGGGGGTTTCTCTATTCTACATGAGAAACAACCCACAATTCCAACCAACATTTCCACCTAATTTCGACCGCTTTCAGCGCGTCAATTTTACCAATTTCCTTTATATGTATTCCCCTGTAAAACATTCCAAACGGACGTATAGCTAAACTCATCATCCTTTGCAGATAATGCATAATTGAGTTTAGCTACATAAATGTCATACGGCAACTCCATTCTTGCTAACCATGAGTTTCCCATCGGAAATCTCATAATGTCGGTTAGCAACAACAAGTCTAAAAGAACGACGCTGTTACATCATAGCAAAATAGCTGGGGTAATTTCTTAGAGTCTGGTTCTCACGCGAATTATTTCCCAAACATCAGCGGCGTCCTATCGACTTTCCCTCAGATCACCTATTCGCTTGGGATCAATGATCTCTCTTTGCAGGGGAGTAACATCCGCTAGGGTTCCCTCTCATTCGTATTCCTTTCCACGGTTCAATGCGCTCTAACTACACCATAGCCGTACCATTGGGTCAGTAGGTCGTGTCAGTAGCTGCATCTGATACTAACACACACAACCAAAGCTACCCCGAGATCACAGCATATCATGTTTTCTGTTCTCTCATTCTTCATGTCCGTCAATTACCCTATTAACAAAAGTTACTCATACTTTGACGGGTGTGAGGTTGAGAGAGAATATGAATTTCAACCCTAATTCACACCAGTCGCTATTTGTATCTGAACCTGGTTGTATCTGCGGATGAGATAGTTCGTTTAGTTCACGGAACAAAAAGCCCAAGGAGTCGTTCGATAGAGTTGGTGTACAGGTAAAGTTTTTTTAGTTCCCGAAGCCTGTTTTGACGGTTCACCTATATTCGCGATTTGCGTACGACCGACCAGCTGAACAGAGCGAGGCTTACCACATGATCATCGTGGCACCACCAAGGACCTGCCTAGAGGTAGACCAACGCCTAAGGGGGGCCTACGAGCCCAAGGTGTCGCATGAAAAGCTATGTGCCAGCTCTTCAAGATGCGACAACTCCCTGCCGAAGACGCCACAGGTTTTGCTTTCCGAGTGAAGCGGGCCACCGCGCAGTGCAGGGGGCAGCTGAACACTGCTACGGGCAGACGAGTGGGCCGTCTTCGCCCCCCAGTTATAAAGGATGGCGAAATCCGTAATCATTAGGGGCGTTCGGGAGGACAGCCCCCGACACTTCCTTCTTACGGTAAATGAGGCTTCCTTCCACGAGGTGGTGGGCCAGCTCATTCAGCTGGAGCGATCAAAGAAGGAGATGCTACAGCAGGGCAGCTCTCCCTTCGTAGGGAACCGGGCCAGGGCCGGCGATCAGTCGGCCAATCCTTCGGCTTTCAGCCCCCGCCAACACCCATACAATGATGGAAAGGATAATGGAAAGTGTTGTAATGTCTCGGTGCCGAACGAATGTCGTCGGTCGAGGTCGTTGAGCTTCCGCCGACCGAGGAATGTCGTCGGGGAAGCGTTGTGCTGAAACACTGCTCGAAGATGCGCCAATGTAATTTATCCGGCTCAAAGGACCAGAAAATGTTATGGGTGCAACCGTTAGGATGAAGGCTGCGTCCACCGATGGATGATAATGGTGATTCTCGCGAACCACTGTCCTGAGTGTGATGCAATTCAATTACGCCAGTGATTGCGTATTTCAATCCGGTTGGCCTTTGCACGAACAAGGCAGATGGAAGAAGAAAACGACTCGAGGAATTTACCCTTTAAAGAGATTGAGTTAGTTTATTGAACATTTAATAAATATGTTAACAACAACGACATTGATGAACTTCTTGTCCGATTTACTCGTGATGACGATGCTTGCTCCGATGTAACGAGCCCGTTGAAGGTTGAATGCAGACAGAATGAACGGGCATAACTGTCAATTCAAAAAGGGACGCTATGGTATCATCGTGGTGACAATCGGCCAGTTGGTGCCAGCTGCTGCGCAACTGGTATACATGCGAATGTACTAGATTTCTCCAGTACATTTCAGCACATTCAATTGCCAATCCGCAACATTCCGCCCGCCTTCGCCAATCATTGGCGAATCATTTTGTTGGCTAGGGGCCGGGAGTGTGCGGTCTGCTGGTGGCGGTTGGTCTTGGTTGGCTGTCCATGTTCACGTGGATGATCGGTTGAGAGGGGGGGCCGCCCGCCCTGAGGAGCGCTGGAGGCTTGAGGGTCTGGGATGGCCCGTATGATCGATGGCGACAGGAACCTCTTTCCCATCGCTGATGTCCGTTGCCTTTTGTGGTCGCGGGACCGGCCAGTTGATCTGGGTTAGAGTTGTAAGGTCGCAACCCACGATCAATGCCCACGTGATGACTGGTGATGGGTCTCGCTATGTCGAGGCCAGTGGTGGTGCAAGGTGATGCGCCCGTTGGCGCCCGTCCGAAGTTAGTAACCGGCGGGATGCGGCCGCTGGCGTGTGAGGCTGTCGCGTGGAGTGTGGTGCGATGTCGTCCCTGGCACTGTCCGCGTGGCTTGGCGGAATGGCAGTCACGGGCCAAGTGCCGTCCGGGGTCGTTGGGGTGCAGCCTCTGTTGATGCCCTGAGAGGCGTGCTTCCTTGTTGGGGTTCGGGATACCGCTGGTTGCTGGGGAGCGCCGCCCGCCAAGCGGGGCCTTGCGCGCTCCTGGTCCTGTTTTGGTGGCTGCACGTGGCAGCGGTTGGCCTGGGTGTGGTGGGATGCCTTGAAGTGTTCGAGTGGGTAGGCTCCTGGTTCCTCGATTGCCTCTTGCCCCTGCAGTGGTTCAGCGGGCGGGGGGTGTGTCTTGTAGTTGGGTCACGCAAGTGATCGGTGGCTGGTAGTTGCATGGGCATCGTAGGTGGCCCCTGGGGCCGATGCCGGCGAGACCTCCTTTTGGTCTTCTGATGGGAGCTGCGATCATCAGTCGTAAGGTCGGCCAGTTCCTCTGGGTCGGAGTTGTAAATTCGTAGCCCACGAGGAATGGCCATATGATGGCCGGTGACAGGCCTTGTCACCTTTAGGCTTAATGCTATGGTGGGTGCTGCGCCTGTTAGCACCCATCCCAGTTCAGTGGCCTGCGCGACGAGGCCGGAAAGTTGGTCCTTCCTGAGACCTTCGACGATGATGTTGGGGTATATGTCTGTCCCGAGGATGATGTCCACCTTCTCGGCGGAGGCGATGTTCGGATCTGCAAGATCCAGATCCGCCACGAACGAGAGATCCCTTGTCGTTGATTGTGGTGGTGGTGTATACACTGAGAGCCCTGACAGGATGAAGGGCCTTAGTGTCCATTGGCTCGAGCCGTGGAGGCGAGGAGTGATGCTGATGGCGGCCTGAGTCCTGGTGGCAAGGTGTTACGTACGTTTTCCGCCACCGCCATCATTCGATAATTTGTAATTTTAATATAATTTGTTTTAAAATGGTGTGATGGTAAGATGGTGGAGGAGTTGCGCGATCCACAAGTGAGTTTTCGAACAGGCCCCGTTTCGGGTGTGGATCGTGCAGCTCTTCGAGTTCGAATTCGGTTTTCGAAGTGGACGTTGATGGGCAGCGAGAGAGAGAACAGGTGAATGTTTATACGGTTGTTGATATACGGTTTTGCAATTCCGTTTTTGAGTGGAATTGCAAAAGAGCAGGAAAGAGTACGGTTGTGGTTGGTCCCGGAGGAGATTTGGCAGAAAAAAGAAAGATAAGAAACCCGGGCCCTTTTTTAGTTTGTGACAGTTTTCCTTTTTGTCTCTGCCACAGAAAATTAAATCTAATTTATTTATTTTACCTGTAATCTTGGAATGCAATGGTCAGGAATGTACAGTGTTCCCGCTCTCTGCCAGATTAGTTCTTTCAATGGTGAATGATTTAGTTAGAATCCATAGATCAATTTGATATTTTAGAAACAGCTCTCCAGGTCAGTGATCAGCATTTAATTGCAAATAGATGTTCGTGACGCTGTACAAAAAATTATAGTTGATTGGTTTTGCACGTTCACACTCGGGTCATATCTGAGTTAGGATTTATATGAAGGTTAAACTTTGGCGACCGAATCAATTGAAAGAATCTGACACACAGAGAACTTTAAGTAATTACGAGATATATTTAAAAGTCTTCAAACAATTTTAACACTTTTGGGAATCTAGTGTGTTTTTAAAACATTCCTTTTACTTTTTTAATTTTCCAGTTTTTACTTTTCTTTAATTTTAAAACAAAAAAGGGCCCGGGTTTCTTATCTTTCTTTTTTCTGCCAAATCTCCACCGGGACCAACCACAACCGTACTCTTTGCTGCTCTTTTGCAATTCCACTCAAAAACGGAATTGCAAAACCGTATATCAACAACCGTATAAACATTCACCTGTTCTCTCTCTCTCGCTCCCCATCAACGTCCACTTCGAAAACCGAATTCGAACTCAAAGAGCTGCACGATCCACACCCGAATCGGGGCGTGTTCGAAAACTCACTTGTGGATCTCGCAACTCCTCCACCACCTTACCATCACACCATTTTAAAACAAATTATATTAAAATTACAAATTATCGAATGATGGCGGTGGCGGAAAACGTACGTAACAAAGGCCACGAGTGCCCCCAACACCGTCGGTGGGGACGGATGATGCTTGGCGTCGGAGGTTTAACCTTCGGGCGAGTGATGCCGAAATGAAGGTGCCACTGGAGCAGGGGTCCAGCAGAGCACGGACTTCAATCCTCTGTTCGGTCTCCGACGTCACGATGACTCTGGCTGTTGGCAGCAACGCGGAATGCTGTGAAGGGGTGCTGACTGTGTGTGCGCAGGCCCCTTCATGACGGCCGATCCGGGAGGCGGATTCTTTGGCTCGTTGCGGCGGTGATGTTGTCCCGTCGATGGCGGTAGACCGGACATGCAGCAGGATGTGATGTCTCCGCTGGCATCGACGGCACGTCTTGCTGGAATGGCAGTCGCGTAGGCGGTGGCGACCCAAACAGTTGGTGCACAAGTTTCGTTTTTGTGCGAAGGACTTCCGACGGCCAGGTGTGAGTGATCGGAAGCCCTCGCAAGCGTAAATGGTGTGTGAGGCCCTGCAGAATGTGCAAGCGCCCTGTTGCCGTATGGGTGTCGGCGGTGTTTTCTGCATCGGGACACTGGGCTGGTTGGTCAGTGGGCAGGCTGCTGTTGCTGGACCAGTTGAAGGCGCCTTCATGGGAGGCATTGGCGTTTGATCTGACACGGATCCTATGTGCGCCGTGCCCACTGCTTGCTCTGGAGTCCGTGTGGAGGTAGCCAGTTCCTCTGGGTCGGAGTTGTAAGTTCGCAACCCACGAGGAGCGGCTATGTCATGGTGTGCCCCACAATGCGTCCGCGGCATCGTCTTCTGTGGGGGCTTCGGCACTGGGTCGATCTTCGGGACCTTGGGTAGGTTGGGCTTTGGGCAGACGGCACTTCGGTCGGCGGCCTGCTGACTCACTGTTCTGGGGTGCGGTTCCGTTTCTGATGGCTTGATGTCGGCCATTGGCAGCTGCACTGGGGGCAGCTCGCTAGGGTGAAGGCGATTGGTGCTGTTGACCATGGTTGGGGAGGCTGACTTGAGCGCGTACTGAGCCTCGAGGAGCTTCGTCTGTTCCTCCAGGTATATTTCTTCGGTTTCGCCGAAACAATCCTCCGCGAAGTATGCGTTTTGTAGATGGTCCGGTGTCGCCGTGACGAAGATGTCGTAGTGCCGCTTGGAGAAGGCTTCCCATTCGGCGCGGAGTGCATGTTTGGTTGCCTCGATTGCTGTCGGACTTGGTTGTCCCTTTTCCTGTATGTTGAGGAAGGTGCCAGAGATGGTGGCCTGTGCCGCGAACTGAGCGGCGATGAGTTCCTTAATCGTGGTCGGTTGTTGTATTGGAGCAGCTGTCAAGGGCACGTTGTTTTGAACTATCGTTGTAGAAAGTTCGTCATCCTGCTTTCGTTTTGCATCAACAGCGGTTTCCAGTGAATTTTTTTCCAACAAATCACATAGCGTTTGATTTGCAATGATCATCTGGCGGCCGCTGTCCTCCGATCCACGACTTAGGGAATCCTTGGAACTGTCATCTTCTTTTATGCATGTCCTTACATTTGTACTCGACTCAGGTTGGTGATGAACACGTGTATGATCTTTGCCGACCGAGGAATGTCGTCGGGGAACCGTTGTCAATGTTGTCGCCGTCGCCGCCGTCACCACTGTCGTCACCATTGTCGTCACCGTTACGCATAGTGTCAAACAGCGTATGATCTCTTCCAAGCAAGGAATGTCGTCGGTCGAGATCTTTGGTGTTCCGCCGACCGAGGAATGTCGTCGGGGAGCCGTTGTGTTGCTTTGTCGATGTCTTTGCCAGCATTCGCTTCTGCACTGGGCGTAGCTTTGGTAGATCGGTTTCTCCCTTTACTATAGAGTGATCGGGTCGGCGATTCGTTCTTTCGGCTGGTTGTAGCGGTGCGGCATCTTCTGCATCAGTGTCCAGATCCGACATATCGACTAGGTTAGTCGGTGGGCCCGGTGGCACGCCAGCCGTTTCCACTTTCTTTGCTTTTTCCTCAGTATTTTGCTTTATCGGCGTACTGCGTTCAATTCCTTGGAGGTGGCAATGATCTCGTCCGCCCTCTTCTGGTGGCAGCGGTTCTAATATAAGATCATGATCGGCCGCTTGCCCCGCACTCCTTTGTTCAAGTGGCTCCTCATTCTCATTGAGCGATTCACCTAACAAAGGTGATTCAGAAAACAAATATTTAAGGGGTGATCTATAGCTGGCATGGAATGAAGGATATAGCGTTTTGTCTCTGCCCAGCAACTTCGCCACTTGGTCTGGGGGAACATTTTCCTTATTATCGAGAAGACATGAAGTTGAGTCGTTAGCTTGTAAAATGAGATCACATGCAATCCCCTCTAACAAGATCGGAGTAATTTCGGCACTATTAAACAACTCATCGGACGGGTTGTCTACCAAAGCTTCTTTGTCATTATTATCATTAAACCCAGCAACCACTGCACCTGGTCTCTCTCGGCTGTCATCTACTACATCGGAAAATTCAAATTTGTCTTTTGCCTTTTGGCATTCGTCGGAATCAAATATTAATTTTAAACCTAACTCATGGATAGCACTGGCGTTTAAGCGTCGTTTTATTTGACTTACTTGGTTTGTGGGAGTGGAACACTTCGCTGAGAAGTCAACTGCAATATTCTTGGAATTCTTCTTGACCATAGCTGCATCGACTGTTCCCTTCTTCACTGTTAATAAACCGGGTTCGTCGGTACCGTCAACCGGTTCTAATGTGTTGTTTAGATCAATGTTGATGTCCTCATTAAGAAGGGATGTTTCACAGTCGTTATCCCTAGTAATTTCAGTCGTCCTCGATTTGTGTCGAGTCAGGTTGCAGTGTCTATGTGCCGCAAACTGGGCGGCGATGATGCAAATCCAATTAAGCACTGGATCCGTTTCGAAGGACCAGAAAATGTTGTAATATCTCGGTGCCGAACGAAGAATGTCGTCGGTCGAGACCGTTGAGCTTCCGCCGACCGAGGAATGTCGTCGGGGAAGCGTTGTGTTGAAACACTGCTCGAAGATGCGCCAATGTGATTTATCCGGCTCAAAGGACCAGAAAATGTTATGGGTGCAACCGTTAGGATGAAGGCTGCGCCCACCGATGGATGATAATGGTGATTCTCGCGAACCACTGTCCTGAGTGTGATGCAATTCAATTACGCCAGTGACTGCGTATTTCAATCCGGTTGGCCTTTCCACGAACAAGGCAGATGGAAGAAGAAAACGACTCGAGGAATTGAGTTAGTTTATTAAACATTTAATAAATATGTTAACAACAACGACATTGATGAACTTCTTGTCCGATTTACTCGTGATGACGATGCTTGCACCGATGTAACGAGCCCGTTGAAGGTTGAATGCACACTGAATGAATGGGCATAACTGTCAATTCAAAAAGGGACGCTATGACATCATCGTGGTGACAATCGGCCAGTTGGTGCCAGTTGCTGCGCAACTGGTATACATGCGAATGTACTAGATTTCTCCAGTACATTTCAGCACATTTAATTGCCAATCCGCAACAGAAAGGAAGATGCCTTACTTGTCAGGGTCTTGCAATGTTGGACCGTTCCTTGGTCGTTGTGGTTGGTTCCTAGGTGCAGGAGGTGTTGAGTTTTGATCCCCCTGATCCGGCCCGCTGGTCCGCTGTTCCGGGACTTTGTGTGGTGGTGTAGAGAGAGATCCTTTCTTTTCGGTCGCGTAATATTTGCCCCTTTCATTCCTTTCCCGTTTCTTTCGTGGATAATTACGACAAATCTTTTATGATGATGGGGGGGGGGGCGTCGGTCGGTGGCAGTCTTGGCCGCTGCAAACCCAGATCCAGTGTGCATCGTTGGTGTCCGTACGTGGATATGGGCGTCGAGTTGGCTGCGTACAAAATCCGGTCCTGTCTCCGGAGGATTTTAGCCCGCCGGGTTAGCAGCGAAACGACCAAGCCCGTGTCGATCGGGAGCTTGGTCTGAGAGAGCTGGTCGTATAGGAGCGGGTTAAACTCATCATGGGGCCCACCTCCGTTACCTGCATCCGGGGAGAACGAGTTAGTTTCCCGGCCTCGCGAAGCGCAGGGTAGCTTACAGCTGCGCGGGTCGGCGCCGAAATCCCGGTGGTAGCAGGACCATTGCACCTGGATTCCGGTCTCATATCTCTCGTGTGTCCTGTGTGCTGGTCTTGGTCTCAGGTGACTTTGCTGTTGTCGCCTGCTGGGGTTGTTTAGATTGGGTGGCTGAATGTGGAGGGTGAGTTGTGTGATGGCTACTTCCAATCTGCTGAGCGACCGCCATGATGCCCTCCAGGGGGTTGTCGACGAGCTCGTCGGCCGCAGAGATTAGGTCTTCTGTGGTTTGGGGCTTGAAGATTCTCAGGGTGTTTTGGGGTAGAAGCGATCTCCATTTCACCAACAGCGCCCCTTTGCCGATCCGTATTCCGGCGAGAGCCCTCATTTTTTGGCACATTTGGTAAGGTTTCAGGTCTCTGAGTTGGACCTCTGTAAGCACTGTGTGGACCCCTTCTCTCCGGAGTCCATTGTAGGAAGTAGGATGCTTTCCTTAAGCATCCTGTGTATGTCCGCTGCTGGTGGGCTGGCCAAGACGTCGGCCAGCTCGTCGATTGAGATGATGTCGAGGGCGCCCATGGCGAGGAAGAACTTTTGTTCGTCGTCAATGATGCGGTTCATTGAAAGCATCCCCTCGGCTTGAGTGAACCACGCGTAGGGTGGTTGCGCCAGAAAGGTATTTATTGTACCTTTGGCATTTTGTATGCCGGATCCTGAGCGGTAGCCTCTCGAGTGTCCCGAGGATTGTTGATTGTGATGTCACGGCCTGGTGGTGGTAGGGACTCCTTTGTAGTTTGGTTGATTGCGGCGCCTTTGAACTTTCCTCCTCGAAGCTCCGTGCTGGCGTGTTCTTTTTCCGTTTTTATTTAATTTTTTTTCCGGGGTCACCACTCTGGGGTTCTTATCCCCAAATCATTGATCGCCGATCGAATTCACTGCTAGTGCTGGACTCTCTAGTGACGAGCTCCTGGTGTGTCCGTAGGCGGTGGGGGTTGATCTTGAGTCGGTGAAGAGACGTCCGAACTCGGCGGCGAACGATCTCCAAATGAGTCATCTTACCGCCAATAATCCACACATGTGGTGTGTGTTAAACGAAATTGACGGAAAAGATCCGGCGTCGGTTCTCGTTCTACGTGTGAGCAAGACCCACGTAGTGCCGCGTCGACTCCACGCCAATTCAGCTGTGACTCTCCTTTGTATATGAGGGTGGCCAAGAGTGTGCTTGACTTAATTGATCGAAAGCCCCTCTCAGTGTGAGTCTTTGCTTGCGGCGAGAATGTGGTTTGTGCTGAGCCGCCACATATAAGCCGTTAGGAAAATGGGTGATAAAACGTCTCAAGGAAAGAACGCCCACCATACATTTTGCGGAAAGTCATAATAGTGAAAGAAAAAAAAATATGAAAACAACAAATACAATTATAATGTTTATAAAATGATGTCATTTCATTTCGTAAAATTTTTAAATTGCCTTAATTTCCGTCGTATTTTTTTTTCCTTTTTTTCTAAAATTATTTCTTATTTTTTAAGAATCATATTTTTATTTAAATTATCAGCATTCACAATTTTAAGTTCTCTCTAAAATTCGCCCGCTGTGGCTGCTCGAACAAGAAGAAGGCAACGAACCGGAATTTCATCCATTATCGTCCTATTGTACTAGATCAGTCACCATGGGTTCACATTAATGATGGGCTTACAGTGTAAGGTCTAACGATAGGTTATGTGTACTGTTGCAGATTCACAATTACAGGTATTCCCCGACTTACGACCGAGATAAGTTCCTGGTCATCGGTCGTAAGTCGATTAAGTCGCAAGTCGAATTTCATATAAAAAAAATTTCGACTTAGCTAATGTAATGTATTATTTGTACTGAAATATGTATGTAATTCGAATTTTTTTACTATGTTTTTTTTTTTTTTTTTCTCATATATTTTAGGGATTCCCCGCAACTACATATTTGTCTTCTTTAAGTATTTTCTATGAAAAAAATTGGAAAAAAAAATGGTCCTAAGTGCGAATAGTCGTAAGTCGAACGGTCGTAAATCGGGGACTACCTGTATATGCTCGGGGAGAATCTAGTTCGCTCATCGTCTAGTACTCTCCCCGATAAATATATTCACCACACCTGCCAGTAACACGATGACAGTGCAAGATCAACTGCCATACATACTTGTCTACGGTGCACGATCTTTGGTAAAACTTAAATTGGGATTTTATGCCACGCCACCAAGTGGCTTTTGGTTTTGTCTTGTGTAAGAAATTATTGGAAATTGAATAAATTGGAAATTGAATAAATGAAATCATTTGCTGAGTTATTCGATTGTTCTCAAAGCGATCGTCACTGCATTCGGAGGGACGAGCAAGTGCATCAAATACATCCATTCATTGCGGGAACTTCAAGCCGGATGATTGTCCAAAAAGGTATTGCTGTTCCTTTCGACACTAAACCCATTTGTTTCAGGCAACGTTGGTTCGGACGCCATTGCGTCAATTCTTCATCCTACCGTGCTCATCTTTAGCTATTCCCCGACGACATTCCTCGTTCGGCGGAACACCAACGATCTCGACCGACGAGATTCCTCGCTCGGCACCGAGATATCGCACAGTACAATTTTATTTTTTCACTACAATTTATTCTACATCTTGCCACCCGAGCATCCTCATAAGAAAGCGAGTTGGACCTTTGAAACACATTTTTTTTTCTCTGGTATTGCCACTTTACCAAATAATAATATGGTACTTAAATCTTAAATCTAGGACCGGATACCGGTGGAGAGACTTGCTAAATAAGGCCAAAACCGGATCCCGGTTGTAGTGCCGATGATGATGATGATAAATCTTTATAAAGAATTATAAAAATTTGTGTTATACAAATTTAATATGTGTTATACAAATTTTAAAATACTTTAATAAACATGTAAACAACTGTCAACAGAAAAGATCAGAACTCGGTTAATGTCAACGCCCATGTCAAAACACTTCGTTTCTATAAATTGCCGTGAACTAACCTAAATACCATACAGTTTATATACAATATATTTTATAAAAGATTTTATCGCAAAAGATATATTTATTTACAACAACAGTTCGGTACCACGGCTCTAGAGTATTCTAAAAAAATGTGCACTACATAAACAAATTCAAAGCGTTGAACATTTCTATTCTATATAAATATTTGAGAAAAAACTGTCTTTTCCTACAATCAGTGATATTCCAAGCTGTTGGTGATACCTCTTCAATACGCCAAAAGGTTGTCGTTTTTTAGTTGATTTAATAAATTAATCTTCAATGGAGAAAACGAATAGATCTGCAGAACTGGAAATCCAGCACCTGTGGAATCTTGCGCGGCGTCTGCAGTCAAACAGTCATACGAAAAAACTTCTTCGGTCGTACTATTTGTAAGTACCTTCGAAATGGCTACAAATTCCGTAACAAATAATTTCAAATTTTTACTTATCAAGGACGAATTGCAAAAAAATCGGGCGCCATAATGTCGACTTCCCGAACGAGAAATTCCATTCGTCTGTCATGTGTCCGAGATGTTGCTCCTGGTGGGCAGAGAACAAGTTTCACCTGAACTTCAAAGCACGTCAGATCCGCAGCAAAAAAGCAGAGAAATTAGTGGAGAAACTGGACAAAGACTCACAGAGTCTCACACGTAAACAAAAGAAAAGAGCCAAATGGTTGAAGAAGCGAGTATATAATAATTTGGTAAGTTTCCCATTAATACGAAGGCTGTGACAACAAAATTCACTCCAATGCTTATCCCCTTTAGGAAATCGTATGTGGATTGTGTAAAACAAAATCTCCACAACTCTTTACGGTGGTAAACAAAGACAACGTACAAGAGGACACCACTTCACAAAAGGCTCAGAATGAACTTTTGAAGAAGAAGAAAAAGAGAAAATCGAAGGATAAAACGGCAGGATTAAAGCTAGAGAAGGTTGCCAAACAAAAGAAGACCATTGGAATCTCCATTTCCAAACCGAATCAGGATACAATAGAAGTTCTCAGCCAAATTACAGTCGGTAATTCTGATGACTTGGAGAAACATACGTCGAATGAGTTGGAATTGGAAAACGATCACATGGAATCGCATAATTCCACGAGTACGTTACAAAGCAAAAGCTTGTCTTCAATTCAGTCGGTGGCCGGATTGTCTGAGGATATGACTAAAATGTCTACGTCGAGTAGAGCGCCGTTGGTATTTCGAAACAATTTGGAAATACCAAAATCAGCACAATTAAAACCTTCAAAAATCAAGGCCGAAGATATTGAAATATTTCAATCGGTCTCTAAATTTCGAACCAAGGATTCAAAAGCCAAATTTCTGACCACAGATACAGCAAAATCGATCCCAAAGAAGGATAGGCCAACGATAGTCAACAATAGGGCAGGACCCGAACCAGTAGTAAGGTTGCAAGTGGACGATGCAGAAGTATGTGCCCCGGACAACAAACAAAAAGCAAATAGATATCAATCCAATCATAGGACACAACTGGAGTCAGCATCTAGGATAGATTCCGAAAATCAGACATCGAAAAATGTTCAGTTGACGGCTACTCTCAACATCAGAATGCCAGATTTACTAAAATCAAAGAAATTAAATCTGACGTCCCAACGTGAGCCCAAAAATGTTGAGGTATTTCAATCGTTGACACAATTCCGTACACCCGGTTTACAACGTTCCGAAAACGAAGTTCGAACCGCCGCCAAAAATTCAGAATTGATGAAGCACCAACAACAAAAAGCGATAGTAGAGATGTCTAAGACGCCGACGTTGAACGACGAAGATAACGCAGGAATTGTTAAGCCAGACTTCTGTGAAAATAGAATAAAATGTGAAAGCGAGAAATCGCGGATAGAGCCGGAAACCATAACCAAAATATCAACAAACAAAGCGAATACAGGAAAACTAACAGACCAAATAAACTCAAGTGAAATAGAAAAACATTCGTCCCCTACTTCTAGGTCTAAAAAGAAAACTCAATTAACTCCGGCTCCAAAGGGCGCACGGCATTTGTCAAAAAATAATCGTGCAAATTCGATCTGCAACGACAAAGTTAATCACACCCGTCCAGATATGAAGACGCCTCTCGGAAAACCTCACAATATTGTCAAAAATGCACATCCACAGCATCCTGAACTACCTAAACATCCACCAAAGCAGGAGACGAAGAAACTCAAAACATTAAAAATCAAAGCCAAGAACAAGTCACAAAAAACCGAACAGGGAAAAAGCACTATCCAAAACCAAGTTGTGTCCAAAACTCAGAAACAAAATTCCATTCTTCAACTTGCCAAATTACTTAAATCTCAAAATCAGGCTGCCAGTCCCAGGAACCAGTTGCACAAACTTTTAAGATAATAGGAACAATCAAAATACAACAGCATTAGTTATAAAACAATTGTGATAGTAAATATTTAATGAAAGGACTCAGTCCGATGATCTAGTCGTAATTGAAATAGTTTTAAAGTCTCCCTAATTCTGCACAAATCAGTTCATTCGTTTTTGAAAAATCGTGTCCAATGACTAGATCTGAAAGATCTACGAAAAAAGCTACTAAAGTTCTAAGTAGGAATGCAATGGAAAAAACGACCGAGTGAGCCGAACTTTTATATGCATATGGAGGAACTGGACCTTATTCAATCAACTAACTTTTGAATTAAGCAGATCGTCCTATTCCTTTCTGTCCCAATGGTCTGTCTATTTTTTTTTATTACACTTCTCTCTGGAGAGGCGAACCTACAGCGCCGAGTCGGTCCCTCGAGATGCCACTAAACAAATGTGGCAGTTCTATTTGAACAGATGCAGGTTGCAATGCTCCGGAAACACTCGTGCGAGGAGGGAATTCCACAGCTTTTCCGGTCTGTAACGGAACGAGTTCTGATGCAGAGGTGCTTGCGCCGTCAGGAGATGAACGCAAATTGGTGCGATCCGTCGAATTGTCCGTGGAGCGTATATAAACCGAATTGCTTGGAACAATACCACGAATCTCCGAAGAACAGTACCCGTGATAATTTCTGTAAAACAGATAGAAGTCAGCCACGCGCCTTCGATGTGATGGCAACTGTAGTTCTGACATCAGCGCCGTGTCCCCGATCAGGCGGTCACTCGTCTCTGTATGCTCTTAAGCAGGTTGGGGGTATGTTTAGGAGCAGAGCTCCAAATACAACAGCAACATTCGAGCGCCGCTCCTCGATAGTGTAGTGGTTAGTATACCCGCCTGTCACGTGGGAGACCGGGGTTCGATTCCCCGTCGGGGAGCCTCTGGCGCAAGACTTAATGACCTTGCTCGGATAAAAACAAGTCATTATGGAAATTTTAACAAGCCTCAGGACGTGCTAAATAAGGCCAAGACCAGTTCCCGGTTGTAGTGCCGATGTTGAAGATGGTCTAATTTGGGATTTCTACAGGAGAAGTTGGTCGGTGTAAAATATTTCTTGGCTCTAAAAAGATAACTCTGTTTTCCGAAAGCGGAAAGCCGATGATCCACTTCTTTTTGTGAATATTGCATATTGTGTCTTCGTTGCATTGAAGTCGACGAGATTGGCCTTTCCCCGCTGGAGAACCTTATCCAGATCCCGATTCAGAGACTATTTCTGCCTACATCTCAATTGATGCACTAATCGGTCGATCACTCGAAATCATCTGCTAAACTGAACATCCTGTTATCCGTTGACTCCAACGAATCATTTATGTGAAGCAAAAACAAGGTTGGAGCCAAATAGAACTTTAGGGCATCCTAGAATTAACAGGATACAGATCCGAAGATTCGGCGTCCACAACAACCCGGGTCTGTCGATCCTTGAGGAAACTCCTCGTCTTGTCGCAAAGCTACACTCCGTATGAACGATGCTTGCTCAGCAATGCTCCGTGCCAAACCCGGTCAAAAGCCTTGAGATATTCAATGCGACCGCTCTTGACTCACCATGGCCCTCAATCGCAGATGTCCATATATCAGTTATAAGGGTCAAAACGTCTTCCGTAGGTCGCCCACCTCGGAATTCGTGTTGACGATCATTTATAAGTCCGTTTCATTTCAAATACTTAATTAACTCGACATTGATGACCTTTGTTACGGGTCCCACACCCGAACCCTCACCCAAAGTCCCCAAAACTCCCCCTCTCTACTTCTCTAAATTTATATAATCGCGCCAAGTAGTAAATTGGCATAAACTACTTTATGCAAATTTACATAAACTACTTGGCAATAATCAAATTAAAAATTTGGCAAGAAAATAAAAGACCTCAGAAAACTTGAGAAAATTCGACCGAGAAGCGGTCCGACGGTACTCATCAAGTAAGTTTAACATCAATTATCTTCTAATCTTAAAATATCAATGTTAATATAACCATAACACCTTTTCCATCACCTTAAACAACATAGACTGTAATGCTATCGTCCGGAAATTTTGTGGATGGAGGATGAATCGATTTCTCAACGACACTAAGTTTGCACTAGAATTCCAGTGCACTCAACATGGGGTGATCACTTGGGCAACGGCGACTGACAAAAGCACTGGTTCCATAGAACAGTTTATTTGTTCTACGGTAATTTCCTGTTCTGTGACGCGGTGCTTTTGTTGGTCGAGATCTGATGATTCCAACGGCTAAAAGAAGAAAACCGTTCAAAATCAATTTCAGGAACTGTATATAAGAAGGCGCATGAAAGTTAATGGAAGCTTTAGTTTTTCAGCTGTTTTGTTGGGTCCAGTGTGGCAGTTAGAGCCCAAGTCAAATTGCTTTAAATACACAGTGAAAAATAATAAACTCTAACCACCTCAACTTTGCCATTTTCTTTTTATTTATATAGTTTTCTAATTCTGTTGCTGGTGTTCGCCAGAAAATCGAAGATTACGACATACAAGAACTGTGGTCCGTCATTAGTAGGTGCTGTCTTTGCCGAGAATCGAAACTGAATGTAAACTTTGCTGTTTCCAAGGGGAAACACCCCTTTTCCCCTTCTTTGAGATTGGTTGAACTCGAGCCAGCAGGAGGAAATGTCCACCGTGCATA